>PVIC010026454.1:0-24528 GCA_004025085.1 Thryonomys swinderianus | reverse complement strand
TTTTTTTTTGCTTTTTGGAGACAGGGTCTTGCTTTGTAGTTCAGGCTGGCCCTGAGCTCACTATGGTGCCCAGGCAAGCCGCTGCGAACTCAGCAATCCTCCCGTCTCTGCCTCCCAAGTGCTGGGATTACAGGCGTGAGCCACCACGCCCAGCATTATATGTGGTAACCGGGGATCGAACTCAGGTCCTTACGCTTGCGAGGCAGGCGCCGGAACCACTGAGCTAACCCTCTGGCCCCCAAGTGAATACTTTTGATGTCAAAGGAACTAAGGCAGGTAATCTTACGGTTTTCATTTGTAAAGGTTTTAGAATATTAAATATGAAGTATTACTGGGAAATATTTTTAGATTTATCTCTATGCTAATTCCCACAGGATATCACTTTCCTTTAATTCCATCAGAAAGCCTGTGAATTGTTAATACCTCTTCATTGTAGGACCGTCCTAGTAATAATGAAAGCATAAATTATTTACTTTGATAAGGGATAAGAAATTGTAGTCAGTTACTGCATATTTTTCTGGTCACTAAATAACTTCAAACTGAAGTGAAAGAAATTTTGCACCTCAACAAGTGAACTTTTTACATGTTTCATTTATGACTGGAGTCAGCGTGGGGGGCAGGGGGAGCTCAAGTCTGTTTGCCCATTTTGCAGTGCTGGGTTCAAGTAGGCAAGTACTCTATCACTCAGAGATACCTCTACCCCAATATTTCATGTTTATAGCGAATTAACAGCAGCCCTTCTGAAAAACAGTTAGCAACCTTAAATTTCCCTTCATAATCAACACCTTTTGTTTTGGGGCATGAGAAAAGATGTAGAAGTGCTTTCATCAGAAAACAAGAATTAGCTAGCTTACACATTCTACTGAATAGTGTCAAAAAAGACAAAATGTATTTAAAATAATCTTGTAAATCTAGCAAATATGAAATGGATGGGATATTAACATAGTAAGTAATTAGAAAGATTCCTTTTTATTACAAACTGTAAGCTATTTTTATAAAACAGCTATAGACCTCACCATACTTCTATCCTTATTTTTGCATTAATAAAAACTTGTTAAAATTTCTTATGTAGTTACTTCTGAAAAAAATGTATTAAAAAAATCACTACAACTATCAGGGAGGCTTTGAAATCCTGATTGCAGATTCAATTCAAAGGAGATTTAGCCCCTCTGAGGACCTGGCATTTAAATCATGAGTATCTTTACCAATGCAAACTGTGAAAAGAAAACTTCAGTCAGTGCTGACCATAGTTAAACAGTACTGGTACCACAGGGAAAAAATGAAAATGCATTCAACAACTTCACACTAAGTAAGAATAATTGATAAATATTTATGTCTTTGAAAAGCTTATCCCAACTCCATGAGTCTTCAACTGAAAGTTAATCTGCCAAGACATATCAGCACTTACATAAAATAAAAGGAGTAGGAAGGTAATTTGTACACATCGCACATCTGGCACCTGGTTTTCCTGCATTCATGTCCCTATCTAGCATTACTCCTTGAGGAGCAAGAAGCAAAAGGCAGACAGAACAGGAGGCTGGTGGGGCTCACAAGAGTACATTAGTGTATAAAGCCTTTCCAGCTCTGTAACTTCTCTCACTGTGCTTATGCTATGTGCAACATACAAACTATATGACCATTTTCTCTTACTACTTGTGGAAAATTAAGCTTAATAAAATGTGAAATATATCTTAGTTTGCTTTAACTGCAAAGATTTACTGTTTTTGGCTCAACTGTATCATAACCAAAAAGTCTCTGCTTTGATAATACAATATGAAAAAGTTCACATATGTACATGGGTACATTCCTTCATTAAAGTTTTTCCTTCAATGTATCTTTACAACTGATACAACTGATCTTTACAACAAAAGTCAAAAATGACAAAGTAGAAATGATTCCATTTTACAGCACTTTAGGTTTTGTAATTTCTCCTTTCAGGCTTAAAGGACATCATTGAAGCGTTGCTTTCCATAGTCCGCAGGGTCCATCTGAAGCTCTCGCTCTTCATCATCTGTAAGTAAAATCATTGTAAATCAAGAAGGACATTTTAAAATCACTGCAGAAATCCAATTTAAATATGTTTCTACTATCTTCAGCCTTAAGATCCTTTTTTTGGTGTTAATCCTTACCTCATGTAAACAGTGCTCTACTTAGTTTCTTGGTTTAAAGAGTGTAAGTCTGTAATGGTTTGGGAGGTTATTTGGAGGAATCCTAATCAACTTCTTAGCAAAAAGCTCAATGTATTGCAAAATAAATTTTGATGACAGATCCAGAAATATAGAGGTAGACATAACACACATGGGCAGAACTTTCAGAACCCACAACACTGAGGAATCAATCCCCTGTTTCTAAGTAAGTGAAAATTTAGCTCCTTAACTGAGCTTTGGTAGAAACATTTCTGTATATATTTCATGGATTTAATAGTCATTTTTAATTTTACAGTTAACCCATATTAGTAATATAAAAATTAAAAAGAGGAAAATAAAAGTCACTCATAATCCCAACATTTACAATACAGTGAATGTCTCTGCTTGTTTGGATATATCTTACTCGGACTTCCTAAATTAAACATAATAACCAAAATTGAACCTCTTCTTTATCACAAAGAAAAATATTATATGATATCATTAGTAAGCTCCTCAGAGCTTCTTTGTGTAGCTACTTTAAATATATAACTACAATTAGTGCTTTGGGTACTTGACTTATTTGGCCACCAACAGGTTTTTCTTCCTCTTGGCCAGCAGCTGTCACTACATAGTTATCAGCTTATCTGCCACCAGCAGTCATTTTCTTTTTTTTTGTTTTTGTTTTTGTTTCTGAGACAGGGTCTCACTTTGTAGTTTAGTTCAGGCTGGCCCTGAGCTCACTATGTAGCCCAGGCAAGCCTCCAACTCAGCAATCCTCTTGTCTCTGCCTCCCGAATGCTGGGATGACAGGTGTGAGCCACCACACCTGGTACTGTGGTATGTGGCATATTGATTGCTGGTGGGCGTGAGTCACCACACCCAGTATTGTATGTGGTTACCGGGTCAAACTCAGGACCTTGCGCTTGTGAGGCAGGCGCTGGAATCACTGAGCTAAATCTCTGGCCCCCAAGCAGGCCTTTTCTTCAAAGTTCTGCTGTAAGCCACAGGTTTTGAAATAATACTTCTCTAACAATTAAAATTATATTGGAAAAACAATGAAAAGTATTTAAATCAGAACCTGGGAGACTCCCTTTTGAGCACATGACTTTTCATGACATCCTTAGGTTTTTGACCCTAAAATTTTGTTCTTTCAAAAGGGCTGAACAAGCAGGGAACCTGCCTAGCATACATGAGGCCCTGAGTTCAAACTCCAGAACTGAAGGGGGAAAAATTATCAAACACTCCAACTTCTTTTTCCTTTCAACAACTTTCCTATTAACCTGTTCATGATGAGGCCATACATGCATGATGGTCCCCTTGGTTGGGACTCTGTGGGGTCTGTCCCATGGCACCTGATAGGAGAGTCTTGCACAGACCACTGGTGATTCAACCCAGTGAGAACATGTCATATTTACAGAAATTTTAATTCAGAACTGTGGGAAATTACTTTTTATCATATTCTTAAACTCTTCCCCTATCCTTAATAGTATAATCTACTAGGTATGATAACCTCAAATCTGTTATTTTATGTATAAAATGCTGTGGTAATTTTTTTTTTTTGAGACAGAGTCTTTCTGTGTAGTCCAGGCTGGTGTTGAACTCACTATATGGCCTATGGCCAGGTGTACTCCCAGCAGCCCTCCTGCCTCAGTCTCACAACTGCTGGGATCACAGGTGTGCACAGCCACCATGGGCTGCTAATCAACTTCTTAGCAAAACACTCAATGTATTTCAAAAATATTATCTTTGGCATTTACAAGAGAAAACAATCATGGGCACTCAGGCATGGTAGTTCACACCTGTAATGTCAGCATTCTGGGAGGCTGAGGCAGGTGGATCCTATGTTTGAACCCAGACTTGGCAACTTAATGACTTAGGGACATTGTGTCTCAAAATAAAATTGAAAAAGGGCTGGGTTTGTAGTTGAGCCCAAAGACCTTGAGCTCAATCCTCACCATTAGGGGCTAGCAAGGAAAATTGCTGGCACTTTTCCAGAAAGCTCTCCCTAGAATCCATTTTTTTTTTTTTTTTTTTTTGCTTTTTTTTGGAGACAGGGTCTCGCTTTGTAGTTCAGGCTGGCCCTGAGCTCACTATGGTGTCCAGGCAAGCCGCCGCGAACTCAGCAATCCTCCTGTCTCTGCCTCCCGAGTGCTGGGATTACAGGTGTGAGCCACCACGCCCAGCATTATATGTGGTTACCGGGGATCGAACTCAGGTCCTTGCGCTTGCAAGGCAGGCACTGGAACCACTGAGCTAACCCTCCGGCCCTAGAATCCATTTTGTAAGATCTTATTTTATGGCTATAAATGCATCTTTCAAGACATTAGTAATTAGAGATGTAATTACTAATGAATGGACAATTCTTAAAAATTTATCAGGAAAGTTATTGAAGAAAAAATGTTAGTTCTTTGGATTTTTAAATGAATGGGAAGAGAAAATGAGACATGAGCAAAGGTCTAGGTCTCAGAAAAACTGAGACCTATTCCTGGTACTTTATAAACATGATCTAATTCCTAAATGTCTTTGGACCTTAATTATCGTCTTAGTAGAGTAAGAGTAAACTGTTTTCCTTGCTCAGAATAAAATAATGTACACAAAGCAGGCATTACTGTAAAGTCTTCTATAAAAATTTTTATGTTCTTGCCAGGCATGGTGGCTCACGCCTGTAATCCCAGCACTTGGGAGGCAGAGGCAGGAGGATTGCTGAGTTCGAGGCTTGCCTGGGCTACATAGTGAGCTCCGGGCCAGCCTGACTACAAAGCGAGACCCTGTCTCAAAAAAAAAAAAAAAAAAAAATTTATGTTCCTCAGCAAAGTTTTGACCCATTTATGCTGAAGGTTGCAATTTTTTGCATGACATCCATACATGTTGCCTAGACAAGTTCAAGGAACAAGAATTTGAAGAGGAAATGTTTTATTATGTTTCTTTGTGTTGTTCCAAAATTAGAACATTAACCACAAATGGGTTAATGATGGTCTCACACTGTTTTCCAGATTTTCACAGGACTTTCCAAATAAGAATTGAGCTATCACCTACATTAACAAGAAACCATTTTCAGTGTAACTATTCTACCTCAAATTCGTTTCAGTCAGCAACCTCTTTATATTTATCTGTAAAGCATTATGAAATTACTTGGCCAAATTTGATACGTGACAATAAATAGTAAACATAACTATATGGACCAGGATTCTAGTTCATTTTAGAAAGCAGCAAAACCTATATAGCTAATCAATGTAAAATAATAATTATCAAAATAAATATAAAGGAATTCAGAATTTATTAAATAATTTCTAAATCTCCTCTGAAGTCAAGAAAGGACTGAATCCATAGAAAAGCTTTACAGAGTAAGAGCAGTAAGCCAGTAAGGCTCTATAAAAAAGTACATGTTAATCCACAGGAATTAGGTATAGTTATTTTCTAAAACAGGTAACCCAGACAAAAACTTCTAGACTTGATTTTAGTTTTAAAAGTTATTTTATTCAACAAACACTTATATAGTGCTTATGGTGTGGAAGCTTGCCTTAAGTGCTGAGCAAATATTAAATTATTTAACTCATAACAACTACTGCATAAGGTTAACTATTTCTATTTTACAGTTGAAGAAATTAAGGCACAGAAGTTAGGTAATTCACAAGCTCAGAGCTAAGTATCGTGCAGCTAGGGTTTGAATCTTGACAGTTTGGTCCAGAATGCAGGCACTTAAGCACAATGCTAAGCTGCCTTCTAAGGTACACAAGGAGTGCCTGAAAAATACAGTGAGTCCTTAAAAAATGAAAGTACTACAGTAAGAGACCCCTTGCTGTGAATCCACCTCCAAGTATTCTCTTCCACTTCAGATGCATCCCATCATTCTGGTCACTTTCTGAAGCAGTCCTAGAAGTCCTCTTCCATGAGTGATGTTAGGAGGTGGTGTCAAAAATATGGTGAATGTTGCTGTCTATCCAGGAGTTTGGAGTCAAAGGCAGAGTCTCCTTAGCTAAAGGCAAAATCCTTAACCTGTAGCCATATTCCCTAATCCTAGGGATCTCATGGCTTGAGAAAAAATACAGTCCACTACTCAAGACAGCAGTTAAAAATCTAGCAAGAGAACTTTTATACTACTTCTCAAGTGGATGGCTCAGTTTTTTTTTTTGCTTTTTGAGACAGGGTCTCACGTTGTAGTTCAGGCTGGTCCTGAGCTCACTATGCTGCCCAGGCAAGCCACCGCGAACTCAGCAATCCTGTCTCTGCCTCCCGAGTTGGATGGTTCAGTTTTTTATATCTTTTGCTGCAAAGTTTCAAGGGTTTCAGCAAAGTTTTTATTTTCTCTCTTGGGTTTACGGATATGTTTCAGGCATCCTGAAGTATTTTTCCACAATACTTGAGTTTTATATGTAATAATTCCACAGTAAATGTGAGCATAGAACTTTGCAACAGGACCACCTATTCTAGTTCAGCACACTCATATACAGATGAAGAAATTAGGGCTCAGAGAACTTCAGTGCCATAAGAAGCGGTCTGTCCCCTGACTGTCAGTCCAGTGGTGTTTACTACTCAGTTTAACTGCCTGTTCCTGCTACAAAAGCAAACCAAACTGGAAATCTGTAACTTCTACATTGGCACAATGAAGAAATGTCTTGAAACTACACATATTCTGACTTCATAATAAACATTTGAAATTCAACAATTTGATAAATCAGGAAATAGTCATAACTCCTTTTCCCCATTTTGTAGATAGTTATGTTTATAATTCTTTTAGGTCAGTTTACCCAGTTTCTTTCTCTTCATTCCCTGGAGCTACCGGTTTTGCACCTTCCTGTTCTTTCTATCTGCCCTATCTTCTTGCCACTGTGATTAATGAATCTGAGGGTAGGGTAAGAATTTTTTTTTTTTTTTGAGACAGGATCTTGCTTTCTAGGGTCTCACTATGGAGCCCAGGCAAGCCTTGAACTCAACAATCCTCCTGCCTCTGCCTCCTGAGTGCTGGGATTACAGGCATGAGCCACCATGCCCGGCAAGAAATTTTAAAAGGAATGTTTAAGCTCAAGTAAGATTCATTGGGAAGTAAGGAAATCTAAACATCTAATAATCTCCTATTTCACTGAGGATATCATCTCAGGTCATTTCTTCACATTCTACAGAATCAGTAAATTTATTCTCTTGTGAAAGGAAAAGCAGGAAGGTTCTGGGACCCAAAATGGAAAATGAGAAGAGGAACAGGAGTCTGGAAAGAGAATGGTGCAAAAAAAGGAGAAAGTGGGCACTGCACATAAACTTAATACTGTGGGTAAAGCCTATAAAAATGTTAAACTGAAATTTTATGAAAAAAACTCATCAGCTTTAAGAAGTGACTGACACCAAAAGTGATTGTGGAGAATGGGTGAAATGAACTGCTATTAAGAAAACTGCTCTGGGCCGGAGATTTAGCTTAGTGGTTCCAGTGCCTGCCTCATAAGTGCAGGGTCCTGGGTTGGATCCCCAGTAACCACATACAATGCTGGGCATGGAGACTCATGCCCACCAGCAATCAATACCACATAGCACAGTGCCGGGCATGGTGGCTCACGCCTGTCACCCCAGCACTCGGGAGGCAGAGGCAGGAGGATTGCTGAGTTCAAGGCTTGCCAGGGCTACATAGTGAGCTCAGGGCCAGCCTGAACTACAAAGTGAGACCCTGTCTCAAAAAAAGAAAAAAAAAAAGAAAACTGCTCAGTATTACCAATGAGATAGAAAATCCTTTTGGAAAAAAAATTGGAGAATATTCAAACTGAAAACCAAACAAGCTTTTAAGACCAGAAGTTATGGGGTTATTATCTGAATCACAGTTGTAAGAACAAAAATTTGATGGGAAAAAATTGAAATTGAGTTAATGACATTTATTGTGAACCTTATGTGCAAACAAATGTAGGAAGTGAGTACGAAGGCAGAGAAGGGTACATACAAAGTGGAAGGGAGAATCAATGACAATACTGGCTTCTAAGAGCTCACAGGCTAACCAGTGTATAATACACATACATGAAAAAGCCTTGAAATATGATACAGAACTGTAAATAAATATAATCAAAACAAACCACAAAATGAAAGAAAAGACAGTTTATTAAAAAGGATTATATATAGAATGAAATGTACTTGAAAAATTCTCATTGATATATTCTGACATAACTCCAGTACTGATTAACCTCTATCTCCAATAATCATAGTTTTCCAAAAAGGAGAAAAAATGATTAGATAGAAGTCAGACTCTCTACTTTTACTATTATCTATTTTAATGTTACTATGGATGGAACCCAGAGGAATTTTACCATTGAGCTACACACCCAGCCCTTTTTATTTTGAGACAGGGTCTTGCTCATTTGCCTAGCTGGCCTCAAACTTGCTATTTTCTTGCCTTGGCCTCCTGGGTAGCTGGGATTACAAGCATGTACCACCCTATCCAGTTTCTAGTTTCATTTTTGATATAGCACACTAGATCACATATATTTTGAGTTTTTTTTTTTTTTTTTGGTGGTACCAGGGATTGAACTCTGGCCCTTGTGCTTCCAAGGTAGGTACAGTACCACTTGAGCTAAATCCCCAGTTTTTCTTTTGAGTTTTAAAAACAATTTTTGTCATGAACCTAAATAAAAATTTCATTGCTACTGAAAGAGCTAAAGAAGAAACCAAAACAGGATAACAGTGAAAATAATTTTCATGCAAATTATAAGAATCTTATATAGCACACCCTGAAGTGTGATATAATCAACTTTTATAGAAAAGATTTTAAAACTCCACAAATTATTACTGAACAGTAAGGAGGTAATAAGCCTAAAAACTCACAATCAAATATACTCTGCTGTGCATGCATGGGTGGGGCTGCATGCACATAGGCAGATTCTGAACTTTTACCAAGCTAAAAGCTCAGAAGTAACAGTTAACAAGAAAATGTTGAATCTGTGTATTAAACATAAAAAGGTATCTCCATAAACTTATTTAGGCCTCACAAAGATTTCTGCAACCTTCCTATGATATATGATTGGTGAAATGATTTCAGCTACAGTATGAGGGAGATCATTCCTTTTATGGTTTTCCCTTTAACAAAAATGCTGCCTGAGCCAACTTTAACCTAGAACATTGCAATGTTTTCAGATGAGAAATTGGAAAATAATTTCTTTTTTTTAATATATTTTTTTTGAGACAAAGGGTCTCTCTTTGTAGTTCAGGGTGGTCCTGAGCTCACTATGTAGCCCAGGCAAGCCTTGAACTCAGCAATCCTCCTGCCTCTGTCTCCTGAGTGCTGGGATTACAGGCGTGAGTCACCACAGCCAGTATCGTGGTATGTGGTACCAGGGATGGAACTTGGGACCTTGCCTTGCTAAGAAGGTGCTGGAACCACTGAGTTAAATAAATCTCTGGCCCAGAAAACTATTACTTTCTAGAAACAGTTTTCTACAGTCATTCTAAAAATTTCTAGGGATTCTGAGTTCCAAATGGTATAATAACTACAATTTTTTAAAAAGTAAAATTATTGATAGATCTGTTTATCAGAAAAGCACTCAAAGCAAAACTAAAAAAAAAACTGCTCAGAATCTCTCTGAATTAAGATTATATGACTACTATAGAGGTGAGGGAAATTTTACACAAATTCAACCAAAAAATTTAGAAGTGGGTTTCATGGTCACGGCATGGAGGCCAGGCCCATGCTCACCTTGGACGTCTTCCTCTCCACCATCACCATCTTCTTCCTCATTGTAAGCCAGCTCAGCCTGCTTGTCTGCCTCGTACTCACCTACGTTACCATCATCCCCATTATAATCCGCCAGTTTAGAGCCATGCTGCGGATCAACAGGGGATTCATTTTCATCAAAGAACCGGCCTGTGAAGTAGGTACAGGATTAATTGTAGAGTAAAGAGAGGAGAAAAGAAGGGACCTATACTGAAGGCAGATCAGAGTAGACAAGCGAACGCTGGCCACTTTCAGAGTACTGGTTATAAAAAGAAAACATTTCATGGAGGTTATCCTGGATAGCAGTGAACAGGAGTGAAAACACTAAAAACACGTTTTGTCATCATCTTCATTGTTTTTTAAGGTACTAGACCTTTAACTCAAGGCATGTGCTAGATAAGAGCTCTACCACCAGGCTATGTCCACAGACCTCCCTTTCCTTTGCCCCATCTTCTTTTTTCTTTTTTTTTTTTTTAAGACAGGGTCAGGCTGGCCCTGAGCTCACTATGTAGCCCAGGCAAGCTTCCAACTCAGCAATCCTCCTGTCTCTGCCTCCTGAGTGCTGGGATTACAGGTGTGAGCCACCACACCGGGTACCGTGGTATGTGGTATTGACTGCTGGTAGGCGTGAGTCACCACACCCATCATTGTATGTGGTCACCAGGATCGAACTCAGGACCTTGTGCTTGTGAGGCAGGTGCAGGAACCACTGAGCTAAATCTCTGGCCCTGCCCCATCTTCTTTGAGCCTGGATCTCACAGAGTTGCTCAGACTGGCCTTGAACTTGTGATCCTCTAAGCTCAGCTTCTCCAAAAGTTGTGATTACAGGAGCATGCTATCATGCCAAGTTTGCAAATAACTCTGAATTAAGAATGTCTCTTCTGTTTAGTACTTACTACTTAAGATTTGAATGGTTTCTAAAAGAAAAGGACACTATTTTCAGGACTGTTTTCCTGTGGATCTAACTTAATACTTCAGGAGAATAAATGATTTGCCAATAGACACAATAAATATTTGAAATATGCAGTCACCATCCCTGAATAATTTTGAAAACTAACCTCTATCCCTCTTTCTGGTAGTAGTAAGTTCAGGGCTTTCTCTCCTAGGTAAGTACTCTACCACTAAGCTACATGACCAACCATTTTGAAAACTTAAAAGAAAATAATAAATGAGTATAATACCAGTGAAGATATTTTTGTACACTAAGACAGATGAGCACATTTGAAGACCATCTCAAGTTCTCTCATTAATACTGGCTTCCAAGGAGGGTTGGGAAAGAGCAACAATCAGAATCCTTGTTGGGATGTGATTTGAAAAATATCCCAAGTAATTGTGGTTTGTCTTGACCCATTTCCTGAAGTAGATTTTAAAAAAGGCAACAAGAGCCGGGTGTGGTGGCTCACGCCTGTAATCCCAGCACTTGGGAGGCAGAGACAGGCGGATTGCTGAGCTCAAGGCTTGTCTGGGCTACATAGTGAGCTCAGAGCCAGCCTGAAGTAAAAAGCGAGACCCTGACTCAAAAAGAAAAAAAAAAAAAAAGGCAACAAGAGCTTATAAAAGTTGATCTGCATACAACTGTTGCATTATACACATTTGTAACAATTTATCAAGAAGAACAGTAAACATATATACTATTGAAAGCTATTTGATAATAGACACTGAAATAAAAATGCCAGGTACGCTAAGATCAGAAATACAGGTACTTCTCTTTTGACATTAAATTTAACTAGAATAAAAATGTTATTTGAATCTCTCCAAAGTGAATAAAATTAATTTACTAAAGATATGAGAATTTAAGACAAACATTTAACAATTTTCTGTAATGCGTCGAATATATTTCAAAAATTTCTATTTCCATAAGAGAAAAGTTTCCTTAGCTTGCAAAGAAAAGTTAAGCACAAACTATAAAAATTATGGAGGCCCTGCCAAATATTTCTAATTGTTGGGTAAAGAGTCAATAAATTAAACAATAAATTTCGTGACTGGGAGGCATAGGCAGGAGGATCTCAAGCTCAAGTTCTGTCTGGGAACCTCAATGATTATTTTTTTATTGAATTCTTTATTGGTACATTTTATATACTGTTCACAATCACACTCAACATTTGGGAATTTGTACCAGTATATGACATGAGTTAATTCTCATTTTTATCCATATCCCTACCCAGCCTACAACCTCCCACACCCTATACACATGTGCTTTCTTCTTTTAAAAATCATATTTATTCTTTCCCCTCATTACTTTCCCCTACCACAATCCCTTTGAATATTTCCTATTTCATAAAATCTATCATACATGCCGGACGAGGTGGCTCACGCCTGTAATCCCAGCACTCGGGAAGCAGGGACAGGAGGATTGCTGAGTTTGCGGCAGCTTGCCTGGGCACCATAGTGAGCTCAGGGCCAGCCTGAACTACAAAGCGAGACCCTGTCTCAAAAAGAAACAAACAAACAAAAAAATCTATCATACATTCAGTGATTTAATTAGGCCTTTCCTCAAAAAATGAAAATAGGGCCAGGTGGGGTACAGCTTAGTGGAAAGGCCCTGGGTTTAATCAGTACAAAAAAGAAAAAGAAAAGAAACCCAGCAGTCTGTAACTATGAAAAGAAGGCAGATGTGGGAACAAAACTGAAGTAGGTGGGGCTAAGCAGCACGGGGTCAGAGAACCATGAGTCAGTTCTAGTCTGGCTGGATACACAGCAAGATTCCATCTCAAAAAACAAACATGCAGACAAAATGTATCTTAAATTTATTCTAGAATAAAACTAGGGTATGTACAATAAGTAAAAACATGAAATAGTTGATTGAATGGAGGCTGAAGGTATAGCTGAGAGGCACAGCACTTATGTAGCAAAAACAGGAAAAACTAGTGTGTATTTATAGACAAAGTAGCTGGCAAAGTTAAATCACCTTTATGCATGGTAAAACTATTACTTTTAAAATTTAATTTTATTAAAGTAAATTAATTAATTAATCATGGTACTGGAAGTTGAAAACAGAACCTTCCCATCGACCTACATCCCCTGCCCTTTTTATTTTTAGTATTATTTGAGACTTTTTATGGGTCTTATTGTTTAGTCCAAGCCACCCTTGAACTCATCATATGCCCAGGCTGGTCTTGAACTTGGATGCTTCTGCTTTAGCTTCTTGAATGCTGGGATCACAGACAGGTGCCATCCATGCATGGCTTGAAATTGCTGTTTTAAGCATGTAGACCATTATCTATAGCTATTACAATATTCCAACAAAAAAAAAAGTTTCTTGTTTACCTGACAAACTTGAATTCATCCATATAATTTTAATACTATAATTACAGTGACAAATGATTTAAAAAGTAAATAACAAGCATATGGCCACACAACAAACTGCCTCTTGTTAAGCAGTAATATGTAACACACACACACACACACACACACACACACACACCCATGTCTGAACAAAGAGCTAACCCCTAGCACTGGGTTACCAACATTTCCATAAACAAGAATGGACAAAACAAAACTGACCACATAAAGCTGCTAGTCAATTTGAGAGATCTGACAAACCAAATTAAACAGTGAAGTTTGAAAGTATAGACAAAAATACATAATACTGATGAATATAACAGATTGTTAAATTATATAGTTGTCAGGCAATATATCAGTGTGATTTAGAGCTAGGAGGGAAGGTTTCAAAAGGAAGACAAGCAATGTCCTGTGGTGTAGCTCAATGTAGATAAAGGACAAAGCACATGCACAGGCCCTGGTTTCATCCTTGGACGTCCACCCCAAAAGGACACAGATGTATCAACCATGAGAAATGAAAAGAAACACTTAGCTGAGTACAGTGGCATGCTGCTGTAATACAAACAACTGTACAGGGTAAGGTGGGTGGAGGATTTAAGCCTAGGGTTTTTAAACCTGTCTGGGCAATACAGTGAAACCTTGCCTGTCAAGAAATATTTGAAAGAAAAGCACTCAAATAGGTAAGAACAAAGGGAGTATTTGGATGATATAAAAGAGACTAAATGTAATTATATAGGAAACGAGAAAGATGAAATTTGGACAAGCAAATTACAGGTAATTATGAAAGTTTTAACATTAGATATTATAAAAGCCTCCTATATCCACTTTACAAGGTCACTATTTGAACCAAGTAACAAAGAATATGAAAGTAACCACAATAATCTTTTTTCCATTCATCCAATGAAGATTCACTGATGTTTATAATAGGTAATGTGCTACTTGCTGTCATACAGAAATAGTTACCAGGCTGGAGATTGAGCTCAGTGGTTCCAGTGCTTGCCTGACAAGTGCAAGGTCCCTGGTTCAATCCCCGGTAACCACATACAACAATACCGGACGTGGTGACTCACACCCACCAGCAATCAGTACCACACACCATAGTGCCGGGCATGGTGGCTCACGCCTGTAATCCCAGCACTCAGGAGGCAGAAGCAGGAGGACTGCTGAGTTCGAGGCTTGCCTGGGCTACACAGTGAGCTCTGGGCCAGCCTGAACTACACAGCAAGACCCTGCCTCAAAAACAAAAACAAAAATACTATTACCATCTCCATCACCCTAACTCAGTGTACAAAGGGAGAGAGATACAAAATATTATTAGTGACACTATGTGTGCTGTACAGCCCAATGCGCTATAGACTGGCAGCTAAACATGAAGACAGTTGCTACAGTTGATTTCCATTTGATATAATGAGTTTGACCTTTGTGAAGGAGGCAGTAATCAGCTATTAAGATTTTTTTTTTTGAGACAGGATCTTGCTTTGTAGTTCAGGCTGGCCCTGGGCTCACTATGTAGCCCAGGCAAACCTCGAACTCATAGCAATCCTTCCTGCCTCTGCCTCCCGAGTGCTGGGATAACAGGCATGAGCAACCACGCCTGGTACTGTAGTGTGGGGTATTGACTGCTGGTGGGCATGAGTCACCATGCCTGGCATTGTGGTATGCAATTACTGAGGATCGAACTCAGGACCCTGTGCTTGCTAGGCAGGCGCTGGAACCACTGTGCTAAATCTCTGGCCCTTGACTTTTTTAAAAAACTCACTGAGAATAGGTGAGTAGTATTTTATATAAAATTCAACTGTGGATCCTACTGACACTGATGGCTGGCTGCAAATGACTTAGAGCCTATCAGCAACAAGACAATTTCATCTTAGCAGTTTAAGCATGAGGACACAGAGAGAAGCAATATGCCCACTAGCTATTGGAAGCCTTTAAAGCCAGGCATGGTGGCCTATGACCCCAGTACTCCAAGAGGCTAAGGCAGGAGTAAAGTGACTAACACAGTGCTTACTGTGTAAACAATTCAAGCCCAGCCTGGGCAGCTTAGTAAGACCCTGTCTCAAATTAAAACTAAAGGGCTGGGGATTTAGCTCAATGGTTCCAGTAAGCACAAAGGTCCTGAGTTCTATCCCAGGTACCATATATCAAAATGCCAGGCATGGTGGCTCATGCCTGTAATCCCAGCACTCGGGAGGCAGAGGCAGGAGGATTGCTGAGTTCGAGGCTTACCTGGGCTACATAGTGAGCCCAGGGCCAGCCTGAACTATGAAGCAAGACCCAATCTAAAAAAAAAAAATTAAACTAATGAGCAGGGGATATAACTTGGTATAGTCCTTGGGCTTGATCTCTAGTACTGCAAAAAGTCTCTAGACAGTATCAAATTTGAAAAACTAGTAGAAAGAAATTCTCACTATTTAAATTCCTTTGAGCCAAACTAGCAAGTCTACTAATATATAATAAGCACATGGTATGTCTGAAGTAATTTTTTATGTGTCTTCCTTCTTTTTGTTCTAATTGGTATAAGAAAAAGAAACGACAATAACAACAGTGTTATGGCTTGTACCTAGATGTGTCCCCAAAGCCTTAATGCAGTCATAGGTGGAGCTTTTTGGAGGTGGTGCATCTAGAGCACTTGCTGCTGGGATCAAGGATTTGAGGTTGGATTGATTCACTGGTTCTGTGATTAAGGGTGGGAAGCCTGGATAAAATATAAGTGACAGAAAGAGCTGCTGTCTATGTTGTTTACCACTTGTCCATTGAAATCACTTCCTTACTGCTTGCTGCCTTCTGCCTGCCCTGCTTTTTCTATGAACTGTTTCTCCTCAGTGAGGCCAACCTGCCTTGGAGCCAAGTAACTGAAACCTCTATAACTGGGAGCCAAATAAACCTTTCCTCTCTTAACTTTTGAGTGTTGAGTGTTCTGTCTCAGCAAATGGTAACATTCCTCAATCAGGAAAGACTATTTCAATCAAGGAAATTTAGGGTGTAATTATTATTTTTTTGGCATGGGGGAGTGAACTCAGGACCTTGCACCTGCCAGACACCAAAACCACTGAGCTAAATTCCCAGCCCTAGGCTGTAAATTTTAATCCTGTAGTATGAATCAAATGAAAAGCATTTCTTTTTGGCTTTATCAGTCAAGATTTACTTATGGGTTTTAACTTCTTAGTTATTCTAATAAGAATACATTTATATTGTTGGGCATGGTGGCTCACGCCTATAATCCCAGCACTTGGGAGGCAGAGGCAGGAGGATTGCTGAATTCGAGGCTTGCCTGGGCTACATAGTGTGCTCAGGGCCAGCCTGAACTACAAAGCAAGACCCTGTCTCAAAAACAAACAAACAAGGGCCGGAGGATTAGCTCAGTGGTTCTGGCACCTGCCTCGCAAGTACAAGGCCCTGAGTTCGATCCCCGGTAACCACATACAATGCTGGGCGTGGAGACTCACGCCCACCAGCCATCAATACCACATACCACAGTGCCGGGTGTGGTGGCTCACGGTTGTAATCCCAGCACTCGGGAGGCAGACGCAGTAGGATTGCTGAGTTGGAGGCTTGCCTGGGCTACATAGTGAGCTCAGGGCCAGCCTGAACTACAAAGCAAGACCCTGTCTCAAAAAACAAAGAAACAAACAAACAAAAAGAATACATTTATATTTTCATATCATTCTAATTATTAATTAACTTGAGTTGGTGAAAGACCCAGTGAGAAAGAAAAGGAATGTTTACAGGAAGCAACCACATTTCCTAGGCTGCATCTACTGTAGCTGTTATGATTTAGATCTAAAGTGTCCCCAGAGTCATATGTTTATTCAAGGGTGAGGCTTAGAAGAAGAAAAGGGGCCATGGGGTACAATACTCCTCAGTCCAATGGGCTCACAGTGCAATGTGCTATTAGGAATGGGCCATGGTTGGAGGTGGACTGCCGGGAGCAATCCTGTTTGGGAAAATAAATTGGAAAGCTGGGACTAAGACTGGGCCGAGCTTTCCTGCCTGCAGACCAGCTATGACATATGTGGACTTGAGGACTTGACTCTTTATCTTCACTTCTGGTAACAACAAAGACCCCAATGGTCCCAGGTGCTGTGATGCTCCAGGGCAGAGCGACACTGGGACCTTCACCTATGTAATTCCTTGTTCTGATGTACAGAACATGCGGCCCTTTGAGTGACCTGTTACACTGCTTGCTCCAAATGAACTGAATAAAAGGTGTGGCAAGCTCAAATCTGCCATCTTTGCTACCCAGAGCAGCATGGATCAGGGCCAAGCTCAGCTTCTTCTCCAAGTCTCATTTCTGCTTATTTACTAATTATTTCATCTTGTGCTGTCAGATTCATGGGAGACCAGAACTTAATTTAAAAAGTTCTAGTCATGTTCCATTTCTCTGATCCCTGTAGTGGATCACTGAAAGGGTATTTTCTTTCCCCTGGGTCCTCCCTTCTCTGCCTGCTCTGGTCTGCCATGGGTTGTACAGCTTTCCCTCATCAGGCCCTTCCACCTGGCATTTCTGTGTTGGAGCAGGCAACCTCTAAAATCATGAGCCAAAACAAACCTCTTCTCTTAAATGGAAGTTTTGCGTTCTGGGGATCTTATCCCAGGCATAGAAAAGTGACTAAGACAGTGTTCACTTTTATTTTATTCATGAATATGGCAGTTAACACCTTCAGCTCACTTTTTTTTTTTTTTTTTGAGACAGGGTCTCGCTTTGTAGTTCAGGCTGGCCTTCAGCTCACTATGTAGCCCAGGCAAGCCTTGATCTCAGCAATCCTCATGTCTCTGCCTCCCAAATGCTGGGATTACAGGCGTGAGCCACCACGCCCGGCACTGTGGTATGTGGTATTGATTGCTGGTGGGTGTGAGTCTCCACGCCCAGCATTGTATGTGGTTACCGGGATCGAACTCAGGACCTTGCGCTTGCGAGGCAGGCGCCGGAACCACTGAGCTAACCCTCCGGCCCTTCAGCTCACTTTTTAATACTGAGAGTTTTGACTACTTCAAGTATTCCTGAGGGTAACTGACATATGTTGACACTATCTGAGACAAAAGTTAGAATCATGAGAGCTGAAAGGGTGAGGTACACAAACTATGACATAAATGTTATTTTCCTCACCAAATAATATGTAGGGAAATGACTGACTGGCTCCTGAATTATTTAAATTTACTTCATTATCAGGAATATATTAGGTTCAAAGGTCATTTATTCTGTATCCCAAAGTATACATAGTACACATAGAATCTGTAGGTAGCAGGTAAAGAAAGGAATCTATTGTTTGACTCAGGGGAGGTAAAGAGAAGTCAAAGAAATAAAGAAGCAGGACTCAAAGCATCCGAACAGCCTTACTACCTTCCATTTCCAAGGTAAAGAGATTGACCTGCTCTTTCCCCTTCTCTACACAGGCTCCCCTTTTGCTATTCTTTCCTTAAGACTGGTGGGGGTGTGAGAGAAAGAGGAGACAATTTGATCTGTTTCAGTTGTCAGTATCATTGGATACTGTTGTCTTCTTCCTTTCCTCCTAGTCCCCCATCATGGGTCAGCCTTAGCACCAGCACAGGATGAGGGGTCCTCAGGTAGGAGATAATTTACTAAGTTTTGAGAAATGATATGAGATATACATGAACTATATAAGATGACTATATTAATCTTATGTGTATTAAATAAGTGGATATTCCAACTTCAGTATTCAAGGTTTTTTAGTTTGTTATTGGTACTAGGGGTTGAATCCAGGGCCTCTGCCCAGAGCTACATCCTCAGGAACCCTTCATTCTTTTTTTTTTTTTTTGAGACAGGGTCTCACTTTGTAGTTCAGGCTGGCTCTGAGCTCACTATGTAGCCCAGGCAAGCCTTGAACTCAGCAATCCTACTGTCTCTGCCTCCCGAGTGCTGGGATTACAGGCGTGAGCCACCACGCCCGGTCCTTCATTCTTTTTTAGACCAGGTCTTGCTAAATTGCTTAGGATGGGCTTGAACTGGAGATCCTCCTTCCTCAGCCTTTAAAGTGCTGAAATTTATGGGTGTGTGTCATCACTTTGGCTTTAAGTTTTTTTTTTTGCAATACTGGGGATTGAACTTGGGCCCTTGTGCTTCCAAGGTAGGTGTGGTACCACTTGAGCTAAATCCTCAGCCCAGGTCTTTAAGTATTTTTATTTTTATTTTTTGCAGTACTGGTGATTGAACCCAGGGCATTTCCATGTGGACAAGTGCTCTTCCAACTGAGCTACATGCGCAGCCCTCAAGTATTCTTTAATATTCAGAATAACTAAAGAACAGATTCTTCTATGACATTTGTTTTCTGAACTGTGCCAAGAAAAAATGGCTCTATTTTATTGTACTTAAAAATGTAGTTGCCTATAATTCCAGCTATTCAGGAGGCCAAGGCATGAGGATTAAAAGCTGAATGCCAGGGCCAGGGGTTTAGTTCAGTGGTAACATGCCTACCATGGAAGCACAAGGGCTCAAGTTTGATCCTTTTTTTTTCTTTCTTTGAGACAGGGTCCCACTTTGTAGTTCAGGCTGGCCCTGAGCTCACTATGTAGCCCAGGAAAGCCTCAAACTCAGCAACCCTCATGCTTCTGCCCCTTGAGTGCTGGGATTACAGGTGGAGCCACCATGCCTGGCACTGTGGTATGAGGTACTGATTGCTGGTAGGCATGAGTCACCATGCCTGGTATTGTTGTATGTGGTTAGGGATCGAACCAGGGACCTTGCGCTTGCTAGGCAGGTGCTGGAACCACTGAGTCAAATCTCCAGCCCCTCAAGTTTGATTCTTAGTACTGCAAAAAAGTTTAGGGCCAGCCTGGGGAATTTAGGGAGGCCCTCTTGAGCCTGAATTCAAAATAAAAAACAAAACAGGGATTTAGCTTAGTGGTTCTAGTGCCTGCCTACCATATTTCTACACTCACATTTATAGCAGCACAGTTTGTAAGAACTAAGTCTTGGAAACAACCCAAATGCCTATCAACTGATGACTGGATAAAGACAATGTAGTTTTTTTTATAATGGAGTAGTACTCTGCCATGAAGAAAGATGAGCTTAAGACATTCATAACCAAATGGATGGACCTTGAGAACATACTCTTAGTGAAATAAACAGGGCATATATGTTTAAATACCAAGTTGTTTTTCTGGTGTAAGAAACTCAAAGTTTGTATAATGAATATTGGGAAATGGGAAAAGAGTTTGAATGGGAAGAGGAACAAGGGAGGAAGGAGGGAGAAAGGAAGGGACAAGAAAAAAGTGAAAATAGAAAAATGGAAACAAAACTTTTTATATAAGAAGGGGAGGGAGTTTGAGGGGAGAATGGGATAAAATAAAATGAAATTTATAGGGAAAAAAAAAAAGACCAGACTGGAAATCCAGCACCTGGGCTTCAATCCCCAGTAGATGGGGGCAGGGATAAATTTATAACAGGGAAGAATCACTTCAGAGTCAAGGAACATTTGGACGTGCTCTTGCTGTTGGGGGAGGAGTGGGGTGCAGTCTGATCTGCTGAGCCCAGTTCATCCAAGGAGAGCTTGCCTGGCTGTAATGACGAAGTCTACAGTCACTGACCTAACTCCATTCTGTGCCTCTATCATTTCATGTGCCTCTTCATATTTATTCCTCTGACCACTCTTGTGTAGTCACCTTGCTTTCCAGAAATAAGAAGTGTAATCAATAAAGATCTCTTATGACAAAGGACTGAAATTACCCATTATGCCATAATGAGCCTTGCAGATAGACCACCCAATGATGAAAGTGCTTCCCTGTTAGGGTTTGGGTCTAGATGTCCCCTGAAGCCTCACGTTTTTCCAGAGGCAGATAAATCTGGAATGTGTGATGTTGGGGTTAGGGATATGTGATTACTAAACCACTACACATAGGCAATTTAGCTTAGCACTGGCCTAGTCCCAATAGTGTGAATAAGATAAAAGGACCAGTAAGATGTAGCTAGACTCTTTTATTACCTTTGCTGCCTTGTGCACGCCATGTTGTTTCTCATCTATGATACTGGTTTGCCATCCCTCTCTTAGAGCCAGCGGATTATGGACTAAAACTTCTACAAACTGTAAGCCAAATTAAACTTCTTCTCTAATTTGGGGTGTTGGGTATTTTGTGTCAGCAAGGAGAAAAAAGTAACTAACATGTCCTTGTCTTTGTTGTCTTTATCTGTGAAGCCTCAGTGTTTCCATCAACCTCCAAAAGACCAGAACTTCTGTATCTGTTCTTCTCAATGTGACCATGCTGCCCAAGCCCTTTGCCTTTCACCACTGTTTGGCCTCCGAATGGTACACAGGGAGAGGCAGCTAAGGCTGTTGAATGAGACTTCCAGAGACAGGGCCCTGCCCTAAAACAATGGTGACATAACCATTCCTATATGCTCGTACATGTCACTACCAGAAGAATGAAGCATATCCATGTGCCTGCTTTCTCTTGGACCTCAACCCATGTGCTTTTTTGCAGGTTTTAATCTGTTTCTCTTGTACTAAAATATAAGCATGAATCTAACAGATCTTCTGAACCTCAAGCCTTCCTGTGGTCTGGGACTGAGGACCCACATAGGACACTGAGCAACTGTCTTTATTCCTCCCACGGATCCTCACATGTAGCCGTGTTCATAAATGTGGCTCTGTCACACATTTTTTTTTTTTTTTTGAGACAGGGTCTCGCTTTGTAGTTCAGGCTGGCTCTGAGTTCACTATGTAGCTGAGGCAAGCGTCGAACTCAGCAATCCTCCTGTCTCTGCCTTCTGAGTGCTGGGATTACAGGCGTGAGCCACCACACCCTGCACTGTGGTATGTGGCATTGATTGCTGGTGGGCGTGAGTCTCCACACCCAGCATTATATGTGGTTACCAGGGATCGAACTCAGGACCTTGCGCTTGCAAGGCAGGCGCCAGAACCACTGAGCCAACCCTCCGGCCCCTCTATCACACATTTAACCTTTATGATTCCACTTCAAGTTTGTAAATGCCCTCCAGATCCTCTAGCTCTACATCCACAGACTAAAACTAACTGCAGATAGAGAACACTTCAAGAAAGAATATATATGTGCACTAAACATATGTCTTGAGATAAGATTTTTCTATGTACTAGGTTAGACCTGAACTCATTATTGTAGCTGACTTGTGTCCAGTTTGTGGTCCTTTTGTCTCTCTTACTGAGTGATCCGATTATAGGAATTCACCACCCTGCCTTGGCTCAGACTTTTCCTTAAGTGGTAGAGTATGACAAATATTTATATAACATTTACACTGTATTAGGTCATAGAAGAAATGTAGCAGTGGATTAAAGTTTACAGGGTGATGTGTATAAGTTATGTGTCAATAGAATGCCATCATATAAAAGGCATTTGAGGGCCGGAGATGCAGCTCAGTGGTTCCGGTGCCTGCCTAGCAAGCACAAGGCCCCTGGTTCAATCCCTATAACCACATACAACAATACTGGGCATGGTG
Source organism: Thryonomys swinderianus (assembly GCA_004025085.1). Lineage (NCBI taxonomy): Eukaryota > Metazoa > Chordata > Mammalia > Rodentia > Thryonomyidae > Thryonomys > Thryonomys swinderianus. The sequence goes on along the minus strand of PVIC010026454.1, from coordinate 2,012 downwards.
GCCACGCCTGCCAGCAATCAATGCCACATACCACAAATGCTGGGCAGGGTGGCTCAAGCCTGTTATTCCAACACTCAGGAGGCAGAGGCAAGAGGATTGCTGAGTTTGAGACTTGCCTGGTCTACATAGTGAGGTCAGGACCAGCCTGAACTACAAAGTGAGACCCTGTCTCAAAAAACTGAAAGAAAAGAAAAAACAGAAAACCAAAATACCCTGAAAAGAACCAAATCCTAGTCTCCCCTTGGGATGACTCTTGGACTCTATCTGGTGACCATGCTTCATATTAAGTGTCCTCTAAAAGCCAGATCCACTTTAATACTTTTTAAAACATTCCTGATACTAAGAATTTGTGCTATCTTTTGATTACCTATTCAATTTCTTCAAATGTTATTCAACTTTCAATTTTTTGGGAAACATTTTGTGTAATTAAGAATTCCTACAGTTTAAAAATTAAAAAATGTCAAAATTCATGTTAAAACTTAATCATCATATGATGGTGTTAAGAGGTGGAGACTTCGAAGGGCATGAGATCAGGAAGGTTCCAGTCTCAAGAGCACATTTGTGCCAGTGGAAATGGCTCGCTCCTGTTCTTCTGTCAACCACTACTCATCCATCTTTATCTGTCTTGACTACTCTAGGTATTTCATATAATTTGAATCCTGTGTGACTGGCTTTGTGATCATCCTTTGTGACTGGCTTATTTCATTTGGCAGAATGTTTAAAAGTTCATCCAAATTTTAGCATTTATCATAATTTCCTTCCTTTTAAAGCTGAGTGGTAACCTACTGCACATGAACACCATGTTTTATTCATCCATCAATTGGCATTTGGGTTGCTTCTACCTTTGGGATTGTGACATGCTGCGGTTACTATAAATGTACAACTATCAGTTTGCATTTTCCTTTCAATTCTTGAACATATAAACAGCTTTCTTCAAAATGGCCACATTTTCTTTATGTATTTATCTGTTGGTGGACATACAGGCCATTTTTTGCTATTATAGATTGTACCGCATTGTTCTGATACAAAAACAGGCATGTGGGCCGGAGATTTAGCTCAGTGGTTCTGGCACCTGCCTAGCAAGTGCAAGGTCCTGAGTTTGATCCCGGTAACCACATACAATGCTGGGCGTGGTCACTCACGTCCACCAGCAATCAATACTACATACCACAGTGCTGGGCGTGGTGGCTCACGCCTGTAATCTCAGCACTTGGGAGTCAGAGACAGGAGGATTGCTGAGTTGGAGGCTTGCCTGGGCTACATAGTGAGCTCAGGGCCAACCTGAACTACAAAGCGAGACCCTGTCTCAAAAACAAACAACAACAACAAAAAACAGGCACGTGAATCTATGTAACAGAATAAAGAACACAGAAACAGCTCCAGGCAATTCAGCCATTTGATATTTGACAAAGAGGCCAAGAATATAAAATATACACTGGAGAAAAGATAATTTCTTTAATAAATGGTGCTGGGAAAATTGGATCAGGAGACTGAGTCTGGACCCAATACATCTCACCAGGTACTAAACTAAAATAAAAGTGGATCAACGATCTAAATCTTAAAAATACTTAATCCGAGGGAAGACAAAATAGACAAAACTCTGGAAGATATGGGTGTAGGGAAGATTTTCCAGTGGCACAAGAACAAGAAATGATATTGTAAATCAACAAACAAGATCATATCAAACAGCAAATGAAACAACCAACAGAGTAAAGAGACAATCTATAGGAAAAGATTTTGCCAGCTCTTCTCCAGATAGAGGACTAACATCTAAAACATATAAAAGAACTGAAAAAAAGTTTAGATCTCTCCAAACTAAAGACCCAACCAAAAAATGAGCAAGTAGGGGGCCGGAGGGTTAGCTCAGTGGTTCCGGCGCCTGCCTCGCAAGCGTAAGGACCTGAGTTCGATCCCCGGTTACCACATATAATGCTGGGCGTGGTGGCTCACGCCTGTAATCCCAGCACTCAGGAGGCAGAGACAGGAGGATTGCTGAGTTTGCGGCAGCTTGC
>PVIC010026453.1:0-24536 GCA_004025085.1 Thryonomys swinderianus | reverse complement strand
TTTTTTTTTTTTTTTTTTTTTTTTTTTTTTTTTTTTTTGCTTTTTGGAGACAGGGTCTTGCTTTGTAGTTCAGGCTGGCCCTGAGCTCACTATGGTGCCCAGGCAAGCCGCTGCGAACTCAGCAATCCTCCTGTCTCTGCCTCCCGAGTGCTGGGATTACAGGCGTGAGCCACCACGCCCAGCATTATATGTGGTAACCAGGTATCGAACTCAGGTCCTTACGCTTGCGAGGCAGGTGCCAGAACCACTGAGCTAACCCTCCGGCCCCTGTTCCAAAGTTCTTAAAAGTCATCAAGATGGGCCAGAGATTTAGCTCAGTGGTTCCAGCGCCTGCCTCACAAGTGCAAGGCCCTGGGGCCGGAGGGTTAGCTCAGTGGTTCCAGTGCCTGCCTCGCAAGCGCAAGGTCCTGAGTTGGATCCCCGGTAACCACATATAATGCTGGCGTGGAGACACGCCCACCAATAATCAACACCACAAGTGCAAGGCCCTGAATTTGATCCCAGTAACCACATATAATGCTGGGCATGGTTACTCACGCCCACCAGCAATCAATACCACATGCCACAGTGCCAGGCGTGGTGGCTCATGCCTGTAATCCCAGCACTAGGGAGGCAGAGGCAGGAGGATTGCTGAGCTCCAGGTTTGCCTGGGCTACATAGTGAGCTGAGAGCCAGCCTGAACCACAAAGCGAGACCCTGTCTCCAAAAAAAGGTTGTCAAGATGAATTTATATAGGTAATTGACAGAGCACTATCACCCATCATAACACCTAGCCCAAAGTAATAGTATAGTAACAATTTGAATAATGAATTAATAATATCAAGAATTTTATCCATCTTGAGCTTAGCCAAAAAGGTCATTGATGGATTGTCAAAAGATCTAAAAGAAAACTAATTTTACAGATCTGGGAAGCCAAGGTCAATACAACTAAGACTTCATATTATCCCTAGGAATGCTCTGCTTGAGATGTTTTTGCTACATTTTCACTTAACAAAGTCTCACAAATCTTACCTCCCTTTGAAAACCTTCTTGCCAACTATATCTCCTGTCTTCTCGTGGAACACATCCATCTTTTTGACAATGTAACAAACTACTTCTTCACCTATACAGTCTCAACTGTGATTATGCAATAAGCTACATTTTATTACACTTGGTTAAGTATGTTTGTTTCTTCATTATTCTTAATGTCTTTGAGAATCTAGAATTGTCTGACTATATTTTAATGTTCAGTTCTGGTTCATTTCCTTGCATTTTTTTGGTATTCAATTAAGTTTTTAAGTTCAATAAATATTTAGAGGCAAATATGGTGAAAAAGAAAAAATTAATAGGGCTAAAACTAGACATCATTATACCACTTGAATAGAAACAAAATATGGCTTTAGACTGGGGAAGAATAAACTAAATGAACTCCATAAAATATAAGGAATTAAATCTGTTGCTATAATTGCATCTCATTGGTGGAGAACTCCTTATAACCCCGCAGTGTGACATCTGTCATACTCTAATCTTTCAGCTCACTTGGTCATGTGAAAGGAATTTCTTATGTTACTGGTCATCTGACCCTGCTTGTGTTCATGTAACCCTAAGAATTGTGTACTTTTTAAAGTTCATGGATTATTTAATACTAAAATTGTCCATATATCTTTGATCTCAGTTGACAAATCTATAAGTGAAACCTTGAAAAGGAAAACTGCAGTTAAGACAGTACAATCTAATTTAGCCTTGTGATCTGGATGCCTGGAGAAATTTTAGCAAACCTGACTTTGTCTGAAAAATCAATAGCTCTGAAAGGCTAAGTTTTATGTTGGCATTTCATTAGGACATGCACTGTATTCAGATTAATTTAGATGCTATCATAATATGTTCATTTCCACTAATATGAAGTATTGGTACTCTCATTTAAATTGATAAGTTAAAATTATAACAAATTCTACAAATCTATTCATTAACATATCAATAAAATAGTCAACAAAATGTTATAAATATTAGAACAATCAATATACAATCATGTTAATGTATTAGCATATAAATAACAAAATAGATGAGCATTTTAACAAATTTCTATTTCTAGCTGCAAATTTTATATCACTTTTATAAGCAAAAACAAAGCTATTTAAAAATAAGTATATTGGCATATTTCAACAAAATACATTATTTTATTCATTTCAAAAATAAAAATCTGAAATATAGGAGTTTTGTAAAACAAAATTATATACTGTTTCATACCATATCTCAATATGTGCCCTTTCCTACCAGTTGTCTATATTTCCATTTAATTACTTTAATTATTCACATTTATTTCTGTAAATAAGTCATTATCTGGAAGAAAAAGTATTTGAAAATTCTCAAAAAGAGTTTAAAAGTATGCAAGTTCAAAATCACTCTTCTCCATACCTTTTCATTAATATATCCACTCTTTTAAAATAAGGTTTAATGAATTCACAAATTTGCAAATAGTTGTGTATCTTAATGGAAAAATAGTTTCAAGGAAAAATCGCCAGCTATTTAAATGTCACTCATAAACGTAGTACCAAGAATTACAATGGGAGAGATAAACAGAAAGTTGTGCCCATAAAGCTTATCTACAAATTTGATAAGAGTCAATCCATTATGACTGTAGAGGATTCTGATTAGGAGCTTGCCCTGCGTGTGGCAAATGTTATGACTGATAATGTGTCGCCTGCCACTTTTATAATTTATGGCCATATCAAATCCTATCATGCCTAAATACAGACAGTGTCTGAATAATAGCAAACAAGTTGTTGAATGTGGAAATAATCAAGAAAATTATTTTGACTGCACAATTTTTAAAAGTTTGATATGAATTCCCACAAATTTATCATTTGATAAGAATTTGTTTTAAACAAGGAATTTTGTATTTAATAAGTATGTCATATTTCTTGGTTAATTTGAAGCAAATCAAACATTATAATTCACAATCAATAAGGAAGCCAAAATCAGAAAACAGATAACTCAGAAATCTTTCTAAAATGTACCTCAATCCATAGAAAGCAATAGTGAATCTAATTATAAGTAATCCCCCTATCCTTTTGATAAACAACTTATACATTTTCCTAAATTATTTTAAATGACCAGTTGGAAACCTTGAACACAAAAAAACCAGAGTACTGTCATGCAAATTAGACAAAGGATTACTAAACTACAAAGCCAAAACCTGTTTGCTCCAATGATAGCTTAAGTAAAAGATCTACAAAGGATGCTAGTTAGAACACATTTCCATGTTCATTACCTTGACAAGTATGATTTCAATCATAAGCACACTTGGCTTCTGGTAACTTCTTACCAGTCCTAGTACCTTTTAGCATTACCAGCCTAAATGGTACCAGGTCAGCCTTAGTTTGTTTTGATCAATTTGAGACAGAAATCATGAAGAGGCAAGAAATACTTTAAGAATTCTGCTTTATAGAAGCTTATTTTTAAGTGTAGGCTAAAGAGCATACAGGATAAGACCCTGGACTGCTTACTAGGTGGGAGACAAGTAAAGCTGATGTAGAAAAGGACAGGTTCACACATGGATGTTGTATATGATCCCAGAATTTCCAGTTGTCAGTCTTTTGTTATTGGCACCAGTATTTGGAATTACTAGAGCTAATGCATAGTGGGTTCTTCTGCATGTGGCTTCCAAAATATGAGGAAGGACTATCTGACACCCTTCCAGGCTGGTCCTGTATTGATCAAACTCAGGCAGACTGCGTAAGCAGAGGTTGTGGAAAAGCTCGGGCAGTGGGGAATTAGCAATTTCTAAACCTGACTGTTGATGGAAAATTCATGCTGTTTAAACTGCAGCCCTGTAACCATAACCCCTTTGGATAACCACAAGGGAATGTTAGCTCTTCTCGTTGCTTTCATCATTTCCTTCCTGATGTTCTGGCCTCCTAAGAGCATCCAAAGGGTCTTGTTAAAAGCCCTCTACTCTAAGCACTTCCACAGTTTCTCGTACTACAGCCAAAGCTACAGTTCTTATAACTTGTAGTAAGTCTTTGTGTTCTACTATTTTGCTTCTGATTATGCAAACCTGATACTAATGGCGTCCTTCTCTGCTTCACCTGATTTTATTTGCCCATTCCATTCTTGTAATAAAATAAGGATCCTCCTTTCTGTGCTCAGTGAACTTATTTCTTCCAAATGGACTAGTCTCCCATTACATAGTCAACATTTATACAACTCTGTCTTTATCCTCTTTTATTTCTTTTTTGAAATATCTTCTTCTCTGAGAGATTTTTCCCTCCCTATCATATACAGAGGTCATAGCAATCCTCAAACTTTATTTCTGTTTAAATTTCTTTTTTTTTATTGAATTCTTTATTGATACAGCTCACAATCACACTCAACATTGGGGAATTTGTACCAGTATATGAAACGAGTTAGTTCTCATTTTTACCCACATCCCTACGCACCCCCACCCCCACCCCTTATATACATGCTCTTTTAGATTAGTACATGGTGAAAGCGATGGATCTAGCTTCAGTCTTTGACAGGTTGAAACCCAGTTTTTCCAGTACCATTTGTTAAAGAGGCTATCTTTTCTCTATTGAGGATGTTTGGCTCCTTTGTCAAAGATGTGGTGGCTTAGTGTATCTGGCATTGCTTCTGGAATTTCTACTCTATTCCACTGATCCTCAGGTCTGTTTCTTTGCCAGCACCATGCCATTTTTATCACAGTGACTTTGTAGTAAAGTTTCAAGTTGGGAAAAGTGATACCCCCTGCCATGTCCTTGTTTTCTAGAATTGCTTTTGCTGTTCTAGGTCTCTTTTGGTTCCAGATGAATTTTTGGATGCTTTTCTCTAGATCTGTGAAATATGCTGTTGGTATTTCAATTGGGATTGCATTGAATCTATGTAGTGGTTGTGGGAGTGAAGCCATTTCCACAGTGTTGGTTCTTCCTATTCAGGAACAGGGGATGTCTTTCCATTTTCTGATATCCTCTTCAATCTCCTTTTTCAGAGTGTTGTAGTTTTCAGAGTAGAGGTCCTTTACCTCCTTTGCTAGATTGACTCCTAGATATTTCATTTTTCTGGATTCTATTGTAAAAGGGACTGAGTCCACAATTTCTTTCTCTATTGATCTATTATTTGTGTATAAAAATGTGATTGAGCTGGGCGTGGTGGCTCACGCCTGTAATCCCAGCACTCAAGAGGCAGAGACAGGAGGATTGCTGAGTTCGAGGCTTGCCTGGGCTACGTAGTGAGCTCAGGGCCAGCCTGAACTACAAAGCGAGACCCTGTCTCAAAAAAAAAAAAAAGTGATTGATTTTTGAGCATTTGCCTTGTATTCAGCTATGCTACTAAATTTGGTGATTAAGTCTAGCAGTTGTTTGGTGGAGTTTTTAGGGTCTTCTAGAGTATCACATCATCAGCAAATAATGACAGTTTAACTTCTTCCTTTCCTATCTTTATTCCATTTATTTCTTCTGATTGTCTAACTGCAATGGCTAATATTTCTAGCACTATATTGAACAGGAGCAGTGACAGTAGAAATCCTTGTCTTGTTTCTGATCTTAGTGTGAAAGATTTCAGTTTTTAACCATTTAGGATGATTCTGGCTGTTGGTTTCTCATAAATAGCTTTTATTAGATTGAAATACACTCCATCTATTCCAAGTTTCTGCAGGGTTTTGATCATGAATTGGTGTTACATTTTGTCAAATGCTTTCTCTGCATCTATTGAAATGACCATATGGTTTTTGTCTTTGAGTCTATTGATATAGTGAATAATGTTTATTGATTTATGTATGTTGAACCTTCCTTGCATCCCTAGGATGAATTCATCTTGGTCAGGGTATATGATCTTCTTGATAATTCTGTGATTTCCGTTTGCCAATATCTTGTTGAGGACTTTTGCATCAATGTTCATTACAGAGATTGCTCTGTAGTTCTCTCTTTGGGTTGTGTCTTTTTCTCCTTTTGAAATGAAAGAAATGGTTGATTCAAGGAATCAATTTGGGAGTACTGCTACCCTTCCAATTTCATCAAAGAGTTTGAGAAGTAGTGGTATTAACTCTTCTTTGAAAGTTTTGTAGAATTCAACAATAAAGCCATCAGGACCTGAACTTTTCTTTGTCGGTAGATTTTTTATTACATATTCAATTTCACAAATTGGTATTGGGGTATTTAACATTTTTATGTCCTCTTCAATTAGCTTTGGAAGTTCATATGTGTCTAGGAATCTTTGCATTTCTTCTACATTTTGCATCTTATTGGAATACAAATTTTCAAAGTACGTGTTTATTATTCTCTGGACTTCCATTGGATCAGGGTGATTTCCCCTTTTTCATTCCTAATAGCACGGATTTGAGCCTTTTCCTTCCTTTGTTTGATAAGGTTGGCTAGAGGTCTGTCAATTTTGTTAATCTTTTCAAAGAACCAACTCTTGGATTCACTGATTTTTTTGTATAGTTCTCTTAGTCTCCGCTGAATTAATTTCTGTCCTGATCCTTATAATTTCCTCCCTAGTATGAGCTTTGGGTTCAACCATTTTCTAGTAGTTTGAGATTTAGCATTATGTTGTTTATTTGAGCTTGCTCTGTTTTCCTGGTGTAGGCATTTACGCTATGAATTTCCTTCATAGAACTGCTTTCATTGTATCCCATAAATTTCTGTCATTGTACTGCAGTACAAGTTGTACTGTGATTGTTGTTTAATTGTAAAAACTGTTCAATTTCTTTCCTGATTTCTTCTGTGATCCATTGGTTGGTCAACAGAGTATTATTCAATTTCCATGTATTTGTGACCATCTTGAGATTTCTTTTGCTATTCAGCTAAAATTTCAAGGCATTATGGTCTGACAGTATACAGGGGATAACTTCAATTCCTTTGCACTTACTTAAACATGTTCTATGAACTGGTATGTGGTCTATTTTAGACAATGACCCATGGGCAGCTGAGTACAATGTGTACTCTGATTTTGTCAGATGAAATAATACTCTGTAGGCATTTATTTAGTCCATTTGTTCAAAGGTTTATTTCAGTTCAAGTATTTTATGATTGATTTTTTGTCCAGTTGATCTGTCTAATTGTGACAGTGGGGTATTGAAGTCACCGACTACTATTGTACTAGTGCTTATAAGAGTTTTCATATCTGTTAATATTTGTTTTATATAGTTGAGTGCATTGGAATTTGGTACATAAATATTTATGAATGTCATCTCTCTCTCCCCCTCCCTCTTGGATTGTTCCCTGTGTCCTTCTTTGTCTCTCTTAAGCTATTTTAGCTTGAAATCTATTTTGTCTGCAAATAGGATAGCCACTCCTGCTTTTCTACAGTTTCCTGTTGCATAGAGAATTGTATTCCATCCTTTTGCTTTCAATTTGTGGCTTTCTTTCTGAATTAGGTATGTTTCTTGTATCAACATATTGTAGGATCTTGTTTCTTAATCCATTCTGCCAATCTGTGTTTTTTAATTGGCCCACTGAGGCCATTAACATTAATGGTTATGACTGATATGGCCTTATTTATACCTGTCATGGTGTTATCTTATTCTTGGCTTTTTCTTTGCTTTTCCCTTTTCCACTCAGTTTCATGTCTTGCTCACTAAATTCACTCTGCTAGATTTCATGAGTTTGTGACCTTCATTGTTTTTCTCCAACATATTCTTTAGAATGTTTTGGAGTGCAGGTTTTGTAATTAAGAAGTTCTTCAGGTGTTCTTTGTCATGAAAGTATATTACTTCTCCATCGATTTTGAAAGATAGTTTTGCAGGGTACATCAATCTAGGTTGGAAGTTGTTTTCCTACAGTGCTTGAAACACTTCCCTCCGGGCTCTCCTTGCATTGAGCATTTCATTGAAAAGTGGGCTTCCCTTTGTATGTGTTTTTTTTTTTTCTTTTCCCTAGCTGTTTTCAGTATTTCATTCTTTTGTTGGATATCTGGAACCTTGATAATTATATAGTCCCTTGGTGTAGATTTTTTAATATCACAGGCTTTTGGAGTCCTATATGCCTCATTTATCTGTATGTCCAATTCTATTCCTGTGAAGTTTTCTGCCATTATATCTGTAAACAGTTTTTTGATGTCTTTTGCACTATCTCCTGCTTCTTCACTGGCTCTGATTAGCTCTATGGTATTCTTCTTTAAGTTATCTAGGAGCTGTTAGATTGATTTCTTATGGTCCCTTGCCATTTTCCATAAGTTATTCCTTTCCTGTTCACTGGCTGTGAGCCTATCTTCTAGGTCTGATATTTGGTTTTCTGCTTCATTCATCCTACTTCACAAACTTTTCATTCTCTTTTTTGATCACCTGGACCTCTGCTCGAAGCACTTTATAATGTTCCATTGCTTTTGTTTTCTGAGCTTCTATGATGTTCCTGATCTCTTCTTTAATGAAGTCTTTCACTGTGGATAGCATGTCTGTTTTCATCTCAGAGATCAGTTCTGTTTTCCATTTTAGTAGATTTGCTTTTGTTACTAGTTCAGAGAGTCCTGGAGATTGAGCTTCATTTTGCTCCATTTCCCTTTTCTCTAAATTCCCCTCAGGTGGTGATCTTTGTGCATGGGTTCTTGATTTTTTCTCATATCTGTTGTGCTGGTGAACACTAAATCACTGCACAACCTAAGTGGCACTTACTCAGACCTGTGTAAACAAGAATGGAGCTCTCATGAGGCTTCTGGCCTGAGTCCCATGGTGAGTAGGCAAAATCACTTGGGGTGGATGGATGGCCCATGGGGCAGCTGGCCTGGGTCTGGTGGGAGGCAGGCTGCACACAGGTGGTGAAAGTCACTGGGTGGCCTCTGCGGTGCTTACCCAGACCCACCTGGATGAATGGAGTTCCCTGGGTCAGCTGTCCTGGGTCTGGTGGCAGGCAGGCTGCTTGCAGATGGCAGAAGTCCCTGCACACCCTCTGCTCCCTTACCCAGACTCACCCAGGGGAAGTGGAACTCCCAGGTGGCATCTAGTCTGGGTCCAGGGGCAGACCGGCTGCTTGCAGGGGGCAGAAGTCACTGCACTGCCTCTGCAGTGCTTACTCAGACTCACCCAGGGGGAGTAGAGCTCCCACCCAGTGAGTGTCTAACCTAGGTCCAGGGGAGGGCCAGCTGCTTGTAGGCAGCAAAAGTCACTGTGCCGGCCTCTGCAGGGTTTACCCAGACCCCCCTGGGGTGGATGGAGGTCCCGGGTCAGATGGTCTGGGTCTGGTGGAGGGTGGGTTGCTTGCAGGTGGTGGAAGTTCAACTTTATAGTTTATATATATATATATATTTTTTTTTTGAGACAGGATCTCGCTTTATAGTTCAGGCTGGCCCTGAGCTCACTATGGAGCCCAGGCAAGCCGCCGCAAACTCAGCAATCCTCCTGTCTCTGCCTCCTGAGTGCTGGGATTACAGGCATGAGCCACCACGCCTGGCACTGTGGTATGCAGTGTTGATTGTTGGTGGGCGTGAGTCTCCACGCCCAGCATTATATGTCAGTTTTTTATATTTTACATAATCCATGTGACAGCCCAGACTTTTGATTTTGCATAAGATTTCTTCCTCAACACTTAGAACATGCCTGAAATGCAATAAGCAGCCTATAAACATCCATTAATTAAAGATACATTATTCATTAATAAATTAGTATGATAAAAAATGAAAAAAGAGCAAGCAAGAGAATATATGCAAAGGATATACCTGAAAGTGGGCAAAAATGAATAGTTTTTTACAGAATACAAATCTCAATCCATTAACATATAAAATGGAATCAAAGTAAGTAGCAATTGGATATATGCAAACTGGGATTCAAAAAAGTTTCATTTCACAGTCACTGGAGAGACCATATTTAAGATATATGATAATATAAAATATTGGTACAGAAATGGATGAAACAAAGCTCTTCTATTCATAACTCAAACTGGTTTAATAACTCTAGAAAACAATTTGACATTATCTTGCAATGTTAAACATTTTTGTACTCTGCAGCCTGGTATTACACATTTAGGCATAGATGTTCATAATGAAAAGTGTATCAATAAGTTTCTGTGTATATTTCTATTAGTCAACTATTTATAAAGAAAATAAACTAAATCCTCACACAGTACAAGTGGATCTTGAAAGACTGTGTTCAGCAGAAAATCAAAATTCAAAAGCTATAGATAGTAAGAAAAGTTTTATATACTTTAATAAAATATTATCCAACAATAAGGTATGACCAAACATCATAATGAATGTTTAAATTAAAAATAACATACAGTAATCATCACATAAAATGAAACACAACCATGTTTATGGGATATGAAAACTTCCATGATGAGGTCCCTTCCTGCACTTCTGCCTGCTCTTTCCCATGCAGTCTGTGCAGTAGATGCACTAAGCACATGCAGTTTTGTGCATGGTCTCCATACTACTGTGCCCTTGTACATAGGACATCTCCAAGACAGTGCTCATGGCCACAGACTAGGGAACCCAACTATCCAGACTCAAAGTCTTCCTCTGTTCCCAGCTGGACAAAGTGATTTATGTCCTTGCACCTTAATTTTCCTTTTAAACACTATTGATAATTGTACGTTCCTTCTGGGATATTCTAAAAATCAAGTAAGTTAATATTCGATATGTGCTGAGAACTTTTCCTTGGTAGTTTCTAAGTACTGCATAATGTTGTATAAAAATAATTGACACTTATTCTACTGTCTTCCAAGGACTTTCTAGTTTAAGACTATGTCCAACCTTTACCTCTTCCTCAAACATTACAGGTACTAAATGTTACATTTCCAGGAATACTGTGTCAGTTTTCAAGCATACATAATTAAAAACTTAAGTTGTGTGATCTTATAATTAAATAAATTACATTAAAAACCAAGGTGGTAAAATCTCAGAACTCATTAGTCCTAATTATGTTATTAGCTCTATATGCTCTTAAGAACATTTGCATCTGTTGCAAATGCTGCATACAGTGGCAGTACTATATAATCATGGACTATTGTACATTTCTTCCCAACTTGACACTCAGTGACTTCACATTGGTATCTTGAAACTCGTGGGAATAAGCCAACATTACAAATCAGAGCTTGACTTATTGTCAGTTGATTATGAAGCATTAAGAAAATGAGGAAAATGATAAACAGATTAGCAGATTGGAAACTGTCCTCTGTGCAGCTTTTAATTTTGAATTTTGTAAAATATAAATCATAATCCAATATTTGACAATTATTATCACATCCATAAAGAAGTCAATCACATGGTTAGGAAAGAGAAGTTCTGGCACCTTCTCTGTTGTACCTCTGACTTTAGTAAACCAACAGATACTCAAAGTAAGATTTATCTATAAGCCACTTTTCCATCTCAGAGTAGAAGAGCTTCCTCATAAATTCTACTATCTCAAATAGTAGTCTAACCTGATCTTAACTATTAAGCAGTTTCTTCTAGTAATAAATTAAGTGGAGTCAGCTTTGTTAAAGAGAAATTTCGTTGGGCTGGAGATTTAGCTCAGTGGTTCCAGCACCTGCCTCGCAAGCACAAAGCCCTGAGTTCAATCCCAGTAACCACATACAATGCTGGGCGTGGTGACTCACGCCCACCAGCTATCAATACCACATACCACAGTGCCAGGCTTGTGGCTCACACCTGTAATCCCAGCACTCGAGAGGCAGAGGCAGGAGGATTGCTGTGTTCCAGGCTTGCCTGAGCTACATAGTGAGCTGAGGGCCAGCCTGAACTACAAAGCGAGACCCTGTCTCAAAAAAAAAGAGAAATTTCCTTCCCTGTGCAGTGACTATGTTCCCATGCATTCATGCAGCACCAAATTGGAAGAAAGCTAGTCATCTTGATGAGAGAAACAGAGGATAATGTTGCCTACTGAATACTTTTTTGGATACAAATCCACTAGTGGAAAGAGTCTTTTATTAGGGTTTTCTAGAAGCAAACAATCAATCAATCTATATCAATACAAAAATCAATTTCCCCATAGTGGGCAATAAAAGGGTCCAGTAGCAATGAAAGGACAAAAAGGCCTAGAAGTTCATTCTAGAGCTACTCATGTGAATCTGCATTGGAAGGCTAAGGAAAGTGGAACTAGTGTGCAAAAGTAGTGGTGAAGACTGGGGCTCTTTTCTTTAACGAATAGCTCTTTTCTTTTTTGTTCTATTTTAAGGTACAAATCTATTTGTTAGTGTTCCCCACATCCAGGCTGAATCTTCCCCCGTAAATTGACTGGCCCCTGGGTCAGTCAACCATAGGTATCCCTAGAAGTTACTAGTCTGTTGAGTGGCTCTCACTCAAGTCAGGACAACATGTCACAATTTCACAAATGACTGCATCCTTCTTAGGTACCAAACTGAAAAGTACACCTTCACTGATGACAATGACAACACACAGAAAAGCAAAAGTAGTATTTTTCTGCTCGTAGTAGTCATTGACTCTGAATTTAAATGCCTTTTAGTTGATTTCCTCTGTATTTATATGGTGATCACTTGATTTTCCTTATACTTCAGCAATGAACAATAATACATGAGAAGCTAGTAAATTTTACTAGGTCATTTACTACTCTAAATTTTAGGGTCCACTGCACCTATCAATTTAAAAAATTGGGGGTTTATTATCGATACAATAAGGAATAGCTCTTGAGCAAATAGAACAGGAACATAATTTGTTTATTTTGAATGCTGTTCTGGTCTGGGGCTAAGAAATCAGAAAGATTAAGTCAGACAAAGATTGAGTGAATTACAAATGAAAAGTTTTATTTTGCATATCTCCAGGACAATAGTAGATGAATGACAGCATTTGAATTTTCCTCCTAGGGGAAGTTCCATGTGTTGAGAAGCTATTGAAATCATCTTGTCCTTGATCAATAATAATTGCTAGATAACCCAGGAAATTTTAAACTTCATATATTTCAATGAGAATTCACTGTCATATGCAGAGACGAACCAGACATGAGCTTAAAATTTTTAAGAGTACGTCTAATTAAATACTTCTCCACTATTTTAAAATCACTTTTTTCTAGTCTGCATGTAACATTTTAAATTTCCATTACTATAAACTTAAAACATTGTATTTAATTAGCAATTTAGTCATTAAAGACACATCAATTAATGTAACAAGCATAGTAACACTGTAATTTAATACTAGGGAGATTAAATTAGACTATTATTTGAAAAAAGGTTCAAACATCCTTGTTAAACAAAATGATCTTACCACAGAAATTTTTTAAAACAAAAGCCCAAAAAATTATTTTAGAAGCTGTTGGATTGATTTCTCATGGTACTTTGCCATTTTCTATAAATTATTCCTTTCCTTTTCATCAGCTGCTATTCTCCTCCTAGGTATGTACATGAAAGAATTAAGATTCATATCACAGTGACATATGTGCACCATGTTCATAGCAGCTCAGTTTGTGATAGCTACACCTTGGAAACAACCCAAAAGCCCATCAACTGGAGACTAAAGATGTGTTTTTTCTATGAAATGGAGTATTACTCTGTCATAAAGAATGATAAATTTGAGTCATTTATATTCAAATGGATGTACCTTCAAGATATACTCATAAGTGAAATAAATAGGTCACAGATCTACAAATATTGTATCTTTTCTCTGGTATAAGAAACTAAAGATACAAATGAGCTCTAGAATATATGGTAGATATTACGAAATAGAAAATATTCAAAGGGAAATGGGGTGTAGAGGTAAATAACAAGAGGAAGAAAAAATATGGTAATAAAAAAGGGAAACAAAGCTTATGTATATGGGGCGGGGAATTGTTGGGTGGGTAGCAGAATGGGAAAAAATGAGAATTAAGTTGTGTCATATGCTGATAAAAATTCTCAATATTGTGTGTGATCATGACATATATATATATACACACACACACATAATGTACTAATATAGATTCAAATTTTTTAAAAATAAATAAAATAAAAATTTAAAAATTAGTTTTGACAGGATGTAAATGTAAGAGAAGTTTTCATTACCGTCAATTTTGTTACCAAAACTTTAAATAATTATTAAAAGATATACATGAAATCACATGCCTGCTTGACTAAAATAATTTTCAGCGCAAAGGGGAAGAAAATCAACAAAGATTAATACAATTGCCTCTACCAGTAATGTTGTATTCTCTTTACCATGAACATATTGCAACTATAATAATGTCACTTTTGCAGCCTTTGGCACATTTCATCAACTATTTGGCAGGCATTTAATAAACAAGAGGCTAGAGAAGCACCAAAAATATTATATAAATATATTTACACTAAAAATATCACTAAAGAAAGTTCTATAAACATGTGTGGTGACTTTATAATTAAACTTTATTTTCATTTCTTTGCATGTATTTGTTGGCACACACTATTAAATAATTGTAGGCACTGCTAAATAATGTGATGTGATCTTTGCTTTGCCAAGGGGAAAGAATTTGTATAACATGGAGACATGAGTCATAGAAAAGATGACATGTTCTAACTTTTAGTCTTAAAAAAGAAAAAAGCTATTTTGTGGCCTTGAAGTATTAGGGTCATAAACTGATAAAATTATCCAGAAAAGCCATAGAGACATAACAGTATTCCCCATTGAAGCAGCAATATGATGAAGAATACAATTCCATTTTTAGTAGCTCAGTTCCAGCCTCTGCAATGCCTAAAGGGCAATGCTGTTCAATATATATTTGTGAGGACAAAATTGTGGCTGTTTGGTATGCTTATTTAACTAGCTGATGTTATGGCCACATCTGCTTCTTAAACACACTTACTCTTTGTGGGATATAGTGCCTCTTCTTAGTCTTTCTTTCAGAGAACTTTGATAAAATTAAGGCAAATGATATCCTACAGAAGCTTCTTGCTTTTTCCTCTTCCAATTTTATATATTTATAGACATGTTTTAAATGAAATATATAACCTAGAGTCTATTATTTCGTCAGCATGAGTAAAACTGCACAAAATAGTATTTACAAAGAAAGTGCCACTTTTTAAAATTTAGTGATATACAAGGATATTTGATTATAACCAGATTATCTGGTAAAATTCATGGCATGTTGCAAAAGAACTTTTATCTAAGTTAAAAACAAATCAGAACAGGGCCGGAGATTTAGCTCAGTGGTTCTGGCACCTGCCTCACAAGTGCAAGGTCCTGAGTTCAATCCCCCATAACCACATACAATGCTGGGAGTGGTGACTCATGCCTACCAGCAATCAATACCACATACCACAATGCCGGGCATGGTGGCTCACGCCTGTAATCCCAGCACTTGGGAGGCAGAGACAGGAGGATTGCTGAGTTCAAGGTTTGTCTGGGCTACATAGTGAGCTCAGGGCCAGCCTGAACTGCAAAGCAAGACCCTGTCTCAAAAAAAAAAAAAATTAGAACTAATGAATGTCATATGTTATTATTATAATCATCTCAAAGAATAAAGTTCATAAATGATCATAATTCATTCTTAAAATTTTGGCTAAATGCAGTAGACATCACTTCTCACTTATGATTTCAGTAAACATGTTTCAGAAAATCAGAGCCAAAGAAAATAAAGATATTTCTAGGATTAAACAATTCTACCTTTATCTCCAAATACTGTTTTTTCTTCCCCTCATTCTATTAAATCAAATTCAATCTTTAAACATTTGTATAGTGAATGTTACTATAGCACAGATAGAGGCTAATCTAACCATATCTTCAGGTCACCTGTCACAAAGTCTAGGACAAAACAGGGCCCTTGATTTTTTTTTTTTTCCGAGACAGGGTCTAGCATTGTAGTTCAGGCTGGCCCTGAGCTCACTATGTAGCTCAGGCAAGCCTTGAACTCAGCAATCCTTCTGTCTCTGCCTCCGGAGTGCTGGGATTACAGGCTTGAGCCACCACGCCCAGCACTGTGGTATGTGGTATTGATGGCTGGTAGGCATGAGTCACCACACCCAGCATCATATGTGGTTACCAGATCAAACTCAGGACCTTGTACTTGCAGGCAGGCACCAGAACCACTGAGCTAAATCTCCGGCCCCAGGGCCCTTGATTTTGAGATATTATCACTGGTGAGGACGACCCATGAGACAGGGACTTGTTATTGCCATAAATGATATGTATCCTCCATACACAAACTTTGAAGATAAATGAAGTCCTTTACTGCCTATCTCAGTATATGCAGATTTCCAGGGGCCAAATCCTAAGCTATAGCTTTCTACCTAAACAACCAGCCACTAGGTACAAAAATCTTGAGATGTGCTGATCACAATACTGTTACAAGTGTATAAACTTATTACTACAATTATTTAGTCTAAACTGAAATGTTGAAAGTGGAACAACTAAATGCAACAACATAAACTATTGCTAAATGAAACTAAAATGAACTACACTAATGAAACTAAAGAAATCAGACTAACTTATGATATTCCCTAAGAAAAACTTCTGAATGCTAATCTAAATGAGTGGATGGAAATATTTATTCTTTTTTACCTGAAGTAATTGATAAGAAGATTCTGCATTCAATAAAAATGAGCATAATTTCCCATTCTGAAGTGTGGCTATGTGCTATGAGTCCCTTCCAGGGAAAACAGCATGGGAAAGGAGCAAATTTACAGAGGAATGTTGACCCTGCTCCCTCAACTCATATCAAGGTCACCAACAACCATGAGTCATACTGGTAGTATATGGTCCCGACACGACATAAGGTGCAGGTATGTTAGTCTGTGATCTTCCTTTCCAAAAAGCATAACTGAGGTGTCATTGTGAGGAAAAACATCCAACTTATGTCACTTAAGAAACACTCTAGAGGAAACACATTAACGATGTTCCTCAGATATGTCAAAGCTATCGAAAAATAATAAGTCTGAGAAAGTATCAAAGACAAGAGGGAAAACAGGGTAAGTAGAATGTATTATGTCCTGTGAAATCTTGGAACAGTCAAGGTAAATTGGGACTACAGTCAATAATCACATATAAATATTGATTCAATGATTATATCAAAATTGCACTAATATAGGACATTAATAATGAAGGAATCTGGAATGTGAGGTATATAGGAACTCTGTATTCTTTGTAAGTTTTCTAAGACTGTAATAAAAGAAAAAGTGAAAAATTACGACGTACATGAAATACAGAAATAGGTAAAGAGAAGAAAAGAATAAATATAAAATGTAAAGTTAAAATTACAAGAAAATGTATTAAAGTGGTTTATATAGTTCCAAAATGCAATTAGAAAAAACTTGACACACATAAGAACCATAACTCTGTACGTAAGTAAAATTAATCAATAGGAATAAGATAAAGCAAATACATGAGCTCTAAAATGTATGATAGATATTGTGAAATAGAAAATATTCAAAGGGAAAAGGGGTAGGAGTGAAAGAAAAAGGGAAAGAGCGAAACCAAACTTAAATATGTAGGGGCAGGAAGTTGTAGGGTGGACAGAGGAATGGGAAAAAATGAGAATTAAGTCACGCAGTGTACCGGCACAAATTCTCAATGTTCGGTATGATCATGATGTGTATATAAAATGTACCAATAAAACCAATTTTTCAAAAAGATAAAGCAAATATGTAGGATATTTGAAATTCAATTAAAAAGCAGCCCTGCTCAGGCACACCTATAATCCTGCTCTGGGGAAGCTGAAGGCGGACCACTGCGAGTTCAAGGCTGACTTGGGCTATGCAGTGACTTGGAGGTCTGAACTGAGACTGTCTCAGAAAATAAAAATAAAATTTAATTATATAATGAACATTTCATATGATTTTGCATGAGTATCTTAGTTTATGTAAAATAGGACTTACAATGATGGGCCCTAGAGTACCACATTATTTATCCTGACTTCTCTGTCTTCATTTCAGTGTAGGCAAATAGTTGTAAGGGTAAAGCCCTACTGTGCAGAAAAATTTCAGTTAATAATTACAGGCAGAAGGATAGAATTAAGATATAACAATTTCACAGTCTCTAATGAATTAAAATATATATATATCATTAGTAAGTGTTAAAACCTCAGGCAGGATAAGTACACTGACTGAATTTGGCACTATTAAAATGGGAAAATCTTTTGCTTTTTGGAGACAGGGTCTCGCTTTGTAGTTCAGGCTGGCCCTGAGCTCACTATGTAGCCCAGGCAAGCCGCCGCGAACTCAGCAATCCTCCTGTCTCTGCCTCCCGAGTGCTGGGATGACAGGCGTGAGCCACCACGTCCAGCATTGTGGTATGCGATGTTGATTGTTGGTGGGCGTGTCTCCATGCCCAGCATTATATGTGGTGACCGGGGATCGAACTCGGGTCCTTACGCTTGCGAGGCAGGCGCCAGAACCACTGAGCTAACCCTCCGGCCCCCTGCCATACAGTTTTTGAAATGCAAAGTCCATAGCATCAGCTATGAATCATTTTATGTCAGCGTAGTACTAACTCTCTCTAACCAAGGCATAATCTCCAAATATGAGTTGACAGAAAATGCACAAGTGAAACAACACCATAAAGGCAGTAGTCAGTCAAATTGCACATGTGAAATTAGACAAAAAGACCAAGGTTTAATCAATTTCACTAATAAATTAGTACCAAAGGGAAAAAGAAAGGAAGGCAGTCAAAAAAAAGAAGAAGAAGAGGACCCTAGGGATGAAATGGTAAAGTGTGAGGAAGAAGAAAGAGTCTATTGCTTGTGGTTGTCAGTCTTTAGCAGCCTTCTTTTATGTTTCTTGGGTGCCCCTCCAATGCCTCAGGTGGGCAGGTTGGCTGAGTGGGCTGGAGTTGGGAATCCTCACTTCCGAGGGTCAGTCAGGTGAGTCTCTAGCTAACTAGCACATAGAACAGAATGATCTGGCACGTTCCAAAGTCATTCCTCTTTCCATTCCTTCTACCAGAGCGTGAGAGTCTCTTCCTCTTTTACCTACCAAGAGAACCTACTTGAACTTCTACAAGTAAAACTCACCAAAATGAGCAGCCCTGACCCCCATGACAGGGGGGTACCCTGAAGCTCTAACTCTGAGACTTGTCCATCCAGAGCTCCACCAACGACAGTTTATCTTCACATAGCACTAATCTCACAGAGGTTTCCACTTCACACTCCCACTATGGCGCTTGACTCTACCTGCCTTTCCAAATTTATGATCAGCAGTTTGACCTCAGGGCTCTGAGGGAATCTGAGAAAAGAAACTGAATGTTCCATTTGTTGGCTTTTTTTAGTGTGCAGACTGGAGTGACAACTTTTAAGGCCCTTAAGTGATCACCTGGAAACCAGAAGCCTTCTTTCTTGGTTTTAAAGTTGTCTTACTTACTTACTCATAAAGTACATACATGTTAAGCTCATAAATGGATACAAATCTGTGATTTAGGGATTTATATTTGTAAAATGTCACATCTGAACACTTCAGTCCAATCAACAAGTAACTGGTTTTTATCATTGAATATGGATCAAGACATACATATTATGGACATATAGTCACTCATATAGAATCATTATATAAAAAGAGCAGCATGTAATTTACTCCTGCGGTTTGTGTTATTTAAAATACATCTACATGCTCATATGTGACCACATTGTTATAACTGTATTTTTAATCTTTCACTGAGATTTTTAAATTCTTGATCAAATTAAGTGAATACCCATATTTATTATTTTTTATAACTAGGTAATTACAAAATTCTGTGTCAAAATAACCAGTCTTTTCCCTACTGAATGCTGTTTTCATCCGATAAAACATTTATATTTGTTTGTGAATTTTATGTATCTCTTCATCCTCTAATATCAAACTCTTTGTTACAGTTTTTAACATAATTTTATCCATTGAATAGTTATAATAATTTTGTTAGTCTTATGTACCAGAAATCTCCTGCTAATCCTGCATTTAACTTTTTCATATTAACTTTGGTTATACTTTGTCCAAGACAACAAAAAAGAAAGCTTTAGTTTTTATAGATTGCTTTAAATTGTATGGTTTTATAAAAATAAGACATCAATGTTGAAATCCAGGCTTTATCATAAGTCTTTTTTTAATTCATTCTTTAAAATTGATTATTTTTTTAAAAGTTGTTTATTTTAGCAAGTAATGAAATAGATAACAACCAAAATTTTGTCATATTTCAATTAAATGTCTGTTGCAAAATGAAAGTCATTACATATAATGTGATAGTAAGACTCCTTCTGGGGAAAGTGCTGGAGTTAGAAATGTCTTAGTTCATAAACTGCACAAACGCAGTGACATCAAGGTATTTTGTGATACATTTTCTACTCTGGGGAACACTTTGCTGGGGAAGAGACTGTACCATGAAATTGGTTCAGGGATTATGCATTTGTCTACTTTCAGACCCAGGAGACTGCTGACAAGCTCATCACAAAGATGAAGGATTTGGTTTTTAAGAATCCAGACTATTTCTTGGCAAATTTGAAAAGGAAGATGCCCAGGAGTGAGACACTGTTTCTTCCACTTGAGAACAACAACAAAAAAACATCAAGCACCAAAACAGTAGCTAACACCTCAGAGATTTGCAGAGTTTTGAAATTCCTTTTCTTGCTTCCTGAATGTCAGTACTAAGACCATAAAAAGTTCATTTTTGCCTGAAGATAGAAATTATTAAGATTCTGTAGTTGTTTAATTTGAGAAATTACTTTTCTTGGTTCTTGTATGGGATAGAAATATATTTATATATGATAGAAATATATATTTATATATAATATAAATATAATATATATATATCACTTGAAGTTAGATTTATATGAAATACCCAAATCTGAGTTTTTATTGAAAAATACTCCATAAGTGGAAATAAAATATAACAATTGTTTTAATATAAAGAACAGAACTTTGGTGAATGGATGATTACTTAATATGTAGCTGAAAA
This sequence comes from Thryonomys swinderianus, assembly GCA_004025085.1. NCBI lineage: Eukaryota > Metazoa > Chordata > Mammalia > Rodentia > Thryonomyidae > Thryonomys > Thryonomys swinderianus. The sequence goes on along the minus strand of PVIC010026453.1, from coordinate 3,815 downwards.
AATTACAAGTATGTACAGTTTCTCTTGGCAGTGAAAACTTACAAAAGGACAGATATATGATCCTCCACATTTTATTAGTACTGAAGGCTTGTGTGAGGATGGGGGCTGTACAAGCTACACAGAACTGATCTGCAGAGAGATTCATGATAGAAAATTGTCTTACCATTGTCTCTTAGATATACTCTAATGAAAGGAAATGATACAGATTCTATATTTTTATTCAATAAGTAAAATAGTTTACTTTTTCTATAATGCACCTAGTTGGTCAACTTTTATAATTTTTATCTATTGGTACATTGTATATACACATCATAATCACACTCAGTATTGGGAATTTGCACCAGTATATGACACAATTTAATTCTCATTTTTTTCCATTCCCCTACCTACCCCACAACCTCCCACCCCTAAAGACATGTTTTGTTTCCTTTTTTTATTAGCATCACATTTTTTCTTTACCCCTCATTACTCACTCCTCCACCACATTTCCTTTTGAACAGTTTCTTTTTCACAACGTCCATCACACATTCTAGAACTCATTAACATCTTCAGTTTCTCATACCAGAGAACAGATATGATATCTTATAACAATGTCACCTGCCAGCCCTAGTACCCATAGGTGAGAAGTCCTTGGCTATTTTAAAAATACACGCAATCAAACAAACAAAAATGGTATTCCAGTCTCCCTGGTTAGCTAGTTCAACAAGAAGCAGAAGGGTAAGCTAGAAATTGTAATACAAACAATAAAAGTCATCGGATGTGTATGTGAAACAGGAAGAAAATGCTCAAAGGTGGAAGGGGAGCTGAGGGAGGAACAAAGAAAGGAAAGGAAAAACTTGAAGGGAAAAAAGGAAAATATGGGAACAAAACATGAATATAGGGCATGAAGGGGCTGGACAGAGGGCAAAAAAAAATAAGAAGCAAGCTATATCACATACAGGTACAAATTCTCAATGAATAATGTGATCATAATGTACTCCTAAAGTGCACCAATAAATCCAATTTATTTTGAAATAATCATCAGAAAAGATACATGGTAAGTTGGGCTAGCTTTCAATGAATGATGGGTCTTATCTAAATCAGCCCCTAGTGTTATTTAGTCAACATTTTGCAGAATTAACTCAAATAGGAAATTTCATTTATCAGTCCAGTGGAAACTGTGGGGCTAGAGTGATACTAGTCATTTTCATTTTTCTTTCCTTCCTCTCTCCTTCCTGGAATGAATTAAAAAGAACTACAAATTAATTTAGAAAATTATTCATAATTCTTCATAGTTTTTACTACTTTTCTCAGTCTGACTCTTGCCAAAACATTCCTAATATGTCTTCCGAAAAAGGAATTTGTCACTTTTTTCCTAAAAGTATGTTGCTATAAGGTATCAAAAGAATATAACAATTTAATGTGCTTGACAAGTTCCTGCCCATGCACATCTTGCTGCTTAATCAGATGTTAAATCCTTTTAGCTAATCATACACAGGAAGTCAGGTTTGACTTCGCACATGCTTATAAAACCTGTCTAGACTTGTCTGGTTTTTAACTCATCTGCTTAAAACACAGTGCATAGCTCTTGTATGCCTTTGTCCTTATAGTCATTAACTTAAAAAAAAGCTAATAAGGGTTATATGCATATTCTTGCCTGATATAAATATACTTACTCTATTATACTACTATTTTGCTTATATAATTGCCTCAGTAATGCTGTATTCCAAAATAAGGCTGAGTAGTTCTAGTCTGCACTGGGCTCACATAAAGAGGGTGAGCTAGGTATTGACCTGGCCTCACCATGACTATAAACCAGATTCAATACACTGACTCCCGTAATCTTTAAAAGCCCAGAGTTTTCCATCTACACTCAATGTCCACATTGAGCATCAACATTTACCTTCATCCTGATCACATTATGTGGTAAATGAAAAGTGCTAGGTAAAAATAGATCGTGATATATTTCCATTTACACACAGTTTACCTGCTAAGTGCTTTCTTTTTAATCCAAAGATATTAGTTCATTTACCTTTTCTTTAAATGCAGTTAATGATTAGTGTTTATTTCCTAATTGATATTTAAGTAGAGATATGAAAAATAAAAATATAAATTACATTAACTATGAAAATTAAAATGAATTGCAGAATGTGATACAAAAAACACAAGTACATTTTGTTTTCCTGTCTTTGGAAATGTGCAAAATATTCCTATATATTCTCCTACTGAAGGAAGAAACAAGATAGCAACAAAACAATTTAAACCTCCTGTATATTCTTCAAGCATTGTCAGATCCAGTATCATAATTATCACACATGTGATATTAACTACAGCTTTACCAAAATTGAAAAAATAATGGAAGCATGAAACAAAAAAAGTTGTTTCATTGCTTGCCCTATGTTGTGAACATATTCATTTCTTATAGTTTTCCTAAGAAAACATAAAACACTGTGCCAAGTGTAGTATAAGATTATTTTTCTTGTTGCATATAGGAGATATTATTCATTTTCATAAGTAAATTAGAAAAATCAGCATTAGAAACTCTATTACTAAGTGATATGATTATGATCTCCATCAAAGAACCCAAGACACACATGACAGCCTGGTTGATTGTAAGAAGCAGTTTCAACTTCCCATATAATTCCATGATTTAATTTCCTAAGAGAATTTTCAGCTGTAGCATATACATACATTCAGGCCTATTAGAGCAAATGAACCATTCAATTATGTGCTCATAAATGTTAAAGAGTGTTTGCTGGGATTTAGACAAATAATTTCTCCCTTTAAAATGTTACCTTTAGTGCCGGGGACTTAGCTCAAGTGGTACTGCACCCATCTTGGAAGTGCAAGGGCCCAAGTTTGATACCCAGAACCATCAAAAAAAAAAAACAACTTAGCTTTAATGAACAATGTAAGTTAAAACTCTTGGATTACTCTTTAACAATGAATAGAACAATTTTGAGAATATTCTTTTTTTACTATCAAAAGCAAGATTTAAGGTACTGAGAAACCTTTTCGGAAAAAATTTTCAAAGTGTTCTCTAATAAAGGTATATAATTTTACTAACCAAACTAAAGGCATTTTAACATTTGAACTGTAAAATTTGGGAAGTAGCATTTAATTCTTATAAACACTAAATAAATTTATTTTCCTTTGTGTTTTTATTTTACACCCAAAAATAGTGTAAGGATCAATGCTTAGGCTTTATATGTCACAGTGCTCTTCTAATTCAGATATCAAAGACAGTATTTCATTGAAGGCCCAATCCTTTACCTTCTGAGGTATCCAAAATGCCCACTGTGCATTTCCCATGAAGACGTTTATTTTTCTCCACTCTGAATTCAGATTATATCTGCCTTTCTTTGACTAGCAGGATGATATAGATGGCAGAAAGTGCTCTCAAGACGTTTGTCAAGGCCTTGTGTGGCTTGCTGCTTTCTCTCATGTTACCACCAGTGTAGGGAAATACTTAGTCCTTAGAGGATGAAAACCATAGCTCTTGCCCATATACTGGTCAATTTTCTCATTCCTGAGGAAGAAAATATCTGACTTCCAAGTGTCAGTGGAGGAAAGATTTATTTGACTCAAGATACCAGAGGATCCAGTCAATGGTGTTCTGTCTCTACAAAGAAACAGTATGATAGAAGGGCTCTGCAGAAGAATGCTGTTTACATCATGATACTGGAGCAGAGCACAGGAGAAGAGCCCCAGTGACATTTGCATCCTCCCAAAGGACAAACTCATTGCCCCACCTCTGTGGCCAAGCCTTTTTCCAGGTGCTTCCACTTATTTTCCTCCCTCTCCCTTTCCCTCCCGCTCCCCTTCCCTCCCCCTCC
>PVIC010026452.1:0-24553 GCA_004025085.1 Thryonomys swinderianus | reverse complement strand
TTTTACTGTTGAAATATTTTACCTTTGAAAAGTCATGTAGTGTACTTCCAAAATTAGCAGAAACAAATTAGTTGTAGAAAACCAACAGCCATGCTTTCACTATCTTCCATGTCCCTTTCTACTGAAGCCTCCACCTGTCAAAATGTTAAATGAAATTTTAAAATATTCCCTCTGGTGTCTTCTATCTCTAGAGATGGCTGTATGATTTGTTAGAATTAAACAGTATTGTTGTGAAGACTTGTGTTAATTTTAATCTTTTAAAGAACTTTCTATAGTGTGACTCCAATGACATGTTTTATTTCTTAAGTTTCTAGTGCTGTCATGTTTAGCAAGCAAATGATTACTTAATCTAAACTGATATATTCTATTTTAAATTAATTAAAGTCCTCAACATTCATTAAAATTGAGTGATTCTTTTATAATGATGAATATCATAATTATAATGTTCTGGTTTAAACTTTCTGCCAAAAGGAAACTGCATTGCAACATGTCCATGGGGGGTTGGAACAAGTAGGTTCATTTGTGCAGATGTTTGTATATATTTTTTAACAGAATTTTTGAATTTTTATTCAATGAGAATTAACTTATTCAGTACTGGTATTATATTTGTGTTCCCCTGGTATTATTTTTAAAAATTTAAACATATCTTTTGTATTTCCTGGACTCCTCTTCTTTTTATACACAATTTATTTCTTCTGTCCAAGGACATATCATAACCTCCTCCACTAATGATCACCCCATCATTGTGACACCTGGTCACCAAAACTTTACCTGCATAGGCATCCTGATCATTGGACGAGCTAAAATGAATATTGTGTCAGTGTTCCAACTGGTTACTTTTATCACCAGAGGATTCTGAAAACAGTTCTTTTGTGAGATAAGTAAAATGATAGACACACACAACTTAGGAAACATAAGAAGCTCTATCAAATAGTTTAGTCTTTATCATCTCAGGAGAAAGGTAAAATAGGACTTGGTCTTGGCTTCAGGACAGTGGCATTGTCTTTGAAGTCCATGTGCAGGTTTTTTGTGTAGCGCCTTAGGGAACACGAGCATTTAGAAATTAGGCTGTGAGAGGCCTTTCCAGAGCCTCTCATGTCACCTGTTTGCCTTGGAAATTGGAGCGTTAGCATCAACCCAGACCTCCATTTATCCTGATAAAACACTAGCTCTAAAACAATTTCTGTCTTTCAGCTGGCAGCAGTATTTTTCAAAAATATTTATCGACTCCTTTGTAAGGTTAATTGATATAAAACGATGCTATGTTTGTCCTTGAAAAATAGTGGATTTTTAACCTCTGCTTGCAAAAGAAACAAAAGTTATTTTATGTCTTTCTGATTCATTAGAGAGATGAATTTTTCTCCCCTCTCTGACTCTTCTCCTTTTCTCAAATGGAATCTAAGTTCTGGTCTTTTTTTTTTTTTTTTCCGGTACTGGGGACTGAACTTGGGCCCTTGTGCGTCCAAGGTTGGCGCGGTACACTGGAGCTAAATCCCCAGCCATTTTGCATCTCTTTTGTACCTGCTTTGTGCTGCTTGTCACCTTTGCAAGACGCTTCTGCTCTCACCAACTATCTGAGGCCCACACTTTCCTGTTTTCTTTAGAGAGAAGGAGGATCCTCTCGATAAAGCTAATGTTTACAAGTAGTCTAAGTCCTCTGGAAAAGGGAGCAGATGAGTTAAAAATGTTAACATAGACTTTGTAAATGAAGTAGATTCTTTCTTGAATCTAAAGCCCTTGGACCGAATCCGGAGAAGCAGAGGATCTTAAAAAATACAGTATCTGCATCAAAATACATGGTTTGGAGGGAAGTGGCTTCCATTTTGGGGGTGGGAGGAGGAATGTCGTTGCCTCAGAAGAGAGCAGAAAGGGCGGAAGTTGCCGCTGTAGAGAATGCTTTCTGCATGAACATTTAAAGTCTCGTGTGTTCTATTCCAAACCTTAGCTTTTCCCACTGTTTTTCACCTCTGAAGTTATTACTCTGCCGGAGTTTCTATGAAAGATTTCCCCACCTTCTTGCCCGTTTTAGGGAACTTACTTTGGACATTCCCCTTTCTTTCTTCGTCGTTCCTTCTCTCCATTTGTCTCTTGCCCCATGTCCGCAGTGGGCATGATCTTCTGACCGGACACTACCACTTGCACAAGTTCATGGAGGCAGTGATGGTATTTCATGGCACTTCACAGCAACTTGCTGGGTTGTAAATTGTGATAAAACTAAATCAAAGCAAAATCCCTTTTATAAAAATGCAAGGATTTTATATTTTACTCAACTATAACTGTGATTTGGCATAATCAACTAACTAAATACACTTAGCTGTCAGGTTTCCATTTCTTCTCAGTGGCGTGATATCTTCTTGTCCATAGAATAAAGCGAACTATGACAGAAAAATTGAGCAGGGAAAATAACTAACTTTTAAATCAGATTATCATTTTAGCATCTTGGTTATGCATCTTCTATTAAATACTTTATTCTGCATTTAATAATTATGTATTGGATCTTAGAGGTCACTTCCATGGTATTTCAAAGGATTCTGTCGAGTAACCAATGAGGTTGTGATTGTTGCTGTGACTTGCATGAACAGCTCAAGTTTTGAATCTCTATTTCTAGCCAATCTACTTGTAACTATCTGAACATAGGAGATGAAGTGTCTTATCTTCTAGTCAAATAACAAAGATGACCTACTTTTTATTCTGGAATGGATTAAGTATTACAAGGTATTGGATGTACATTTTCAGCAACACTTCACTTGATTGCAGATTTTTTTATACTTTATACCACAGGAAGATGTCAACGTTCTAACCAGTTCTGTGAGATGTTCATGCTGGAACCACTGAACTAAATTATGCATTTGTTTTAAAGGTTCTGAGTCTTAGGCATGCAACAAATATTGAAACATGAGGCTAATCTTTGACTCATTAATTAATAATTCTAAGTAATATAATAACATATCCTTTCCCACATGGGGAAAGGGAACTTCCCAGAGAAGGCATTCCTTCTGGAAAGACATTGATTCAGATGTTGCGACCATATATATATTGATTGTCACTACATATCCAGGCAGGTGGCTCCTTCTGCAGAGAGGGCAGCCCACCCTCAACCAGCCCTGAGCTGTGCACTGCCTGAGATGGGCACAGGGGCTCAGGACTGGTCATTCTCTGACCCCAGATATTTCCTGAAACTGCTCCCTTATTTCTAAGTTGATTCTTTGAACTTGTCTGTGGAACTACAAGTATTCAAGGCTTATGAAATAGTAATATGGGTTAACTGAATATTTTGTTATTTAAATTAGCCCAACTACTAATATGAGCTAATTTGATATTTTAGCCATATAAAATAACATTTAATTTTTGAAGTATATGGAGCAAGAAATGAGGGTTCCAAGACATCCTCCCATGACTCCGCACACCTTTCCCCACAGACAGGCTTCTGCCCACTCCTAATCCTCCCCCTGCAGGACTCGTTTTAATTACCCCCACGTCCTGAGCCGCGTCCTTGAACTTCTCACAGCCCTGAGTGAGTCATTCTGTGAGCAGAGCCTTGCTCGCCTTCTTCCATCTCCAACATCTGCCTGGGTGATCAGATGGATTCTTGAGAACCCAGCGGACACGAGCAGCCTTCAGGCTCCTCTCTGCACACGTACTCCAGCACACACTCGAGTACGCTTCTCCTCAGCGTGTTACTCTCTGCCACAGTGACTCTCACTGTCTGAGACCATTTGTCCGGTTCGCTCATCAGGATCCCTCATGTGGCAGAAAGAAATGGAGAAGGGACAGTTTGGGCGTGGTTCATTTTTACATAGAATGTTTACAAAATGGTGTTCAGTCAATGCTAAAATATTTATTGAGTGAATAAGTAAACTAATGTACTCTTAAGTAGGTACTATTTCTGTATAATGTAATACTTATAATCACAAAAGTGATTCAAAATTGTTTTATTTCCCTAGAGTTCTAAAGAAAAGAAGCTTACCAATATAGATGAATAAGATTGGACTCACTGTGTATGACTCCAGGGTAAGATTCAAATTGATACCAAGCTCTTTACATTATTTCTTTGGTAACTATCTACCTCTAATCTCAAACACAATTCTCTGACTCCCTACATTGTAAGATACATGTTTTTCGGTTTTAGATTTTTTTTTTTTTTTTGAGACAGGGTCTCACTTTGTAGTTCAGGCTGGCTCTGAGCTCACTATGTAGCCTAGGTAAGCTTCAAACTCAGCAATCCTCCTGTCTCTGCCTCCCAAGTGCTGGGATTACAGGCGTGAGCCACCACGCCCGGCACTGTGGGATGCAATATTGATTGTTGGTAGGCTTGAGTCTCCACACCCAGCATTGTATGTGGTTACTGGGGATCGAACTCCGGACCTTGCACTTGTGAGGCAGGCGCTGGAACCACTGAGCTAACCCTCCGGCCCTGGTTTTAGATTTTATGCTATTAAAAATGAGGCATTAGTGTTTGTAATCACAAAGCTAGATGATGAATCATCAGCACTGTTGTCAATGAATGAAGTCTACAAATAAGCCAACACTGAATAATTTAATAATGAAAGTATTAGTCTTTAATTTCCATGAAAACTGCCTGTAAAATTTTCTTCTCTAAATTTTGTTGCCAAAAACAACATTATGTGAGAAATAACATGGTGTTACAATAAGAAAGGTGTGGAAGTGTTATTGCTATGTATTTTAGAGAGTACTGGGTTATAAAATGGAATTCTAAAACCTTTTTACTGCTATATACTGAAAGCTCTTTATAAAGTGGGCAATGTTTGTGGGTGCAAAAGAAGACAATCTTGTCATTAGTTTAATATTTGTATACTTCCATTTGGAACATAGCACATATGTCTATAAATGTAACAAATGGATTAGAACAGTGCACACACAATTTCCTATAAGATTTACTTATTGGAGTCTTCCAGTTGTAAGCCATTTATGCTGAAGACTTAGAAATCCCTCATGCTTATCTTTTAGATCTCATAGTCCCTTGTGTAGTTTCTCTCTACATAATGCATATCCCTCTATGTACATTGAATTAAATTGAAACCAGAGTACTTGCTGAGTATGTCAAACAGGTAGCAGTGGTCCTTCAGTGAGTTTTAGCCTTTTAAAAATTTATTTGCCAGTGTATTTAGATAATATGTGCCATAACCTATATGGTTTATGTAATCCACTTATCAAAATAAGAAAATGCCATTGGAAATAATGTCCAGACATAAGATACAAATGTCTGATTCATTTGTTTCCCTGGTGTAAAGAGAGCAAATACATTCATATAATTTCTAACATGAGAACTAGGGCCTAATAACCCACATTCTAATCTGAAGTCTACTACTTAATCAATAACTTTACCTTTAAGGCATTTGCCCATTAATTGAGGATAGAATTTAAGTACCCACCTTATATACTTTTACTGAACATAAATATAATAATTACTACAAATGTTTATTTAAAGACCTGACATCAGAAAGTAATAGCAGATGTTTGCTGTTGTTGAATATATTTCTCTTGTTTCTTCCTCCATTACTAGAAAGGAAACTCAACACAGATAGTAATAGCAGAAAGGACGAGCAAAAAGACCTAGAATGGGTCATTTAAATTTTAGAGATTTCTAGCTATTAAATTGAGCAAAACAATGGCCTTTTTGGCTAATGAAAATAGTTGCTATTAAACGGAATTAAAAAGTTATACATCAGAGAAATAAACACAAAACATACTCTTGACTTCGTTATGGCTTATGTCTAGATGTCCCCACAAAGCCTCCTGTGGCCGCAGGAGGGGCTTTCAGAGGCGGATGGATCTAAGGTGTGATGCTGACCGGGGTGTGATACTGGGATTAATGGGCGGTGGTGGGATTAAGGGTGCCCCGTGCTGGGGGTGAGTGTGACAGCCTAGCCTGGCAGCCTGGATGGAACATAAGAGGCAGGCAAAGGGCTGCTGTCATCAGCCTGCTTTGACATGGCCTTCTTTTCCTCTTCAGTGCCCCTCTGCCGCCTCACTCTGCCTTAGAGCTGGACAACACGGAGCAAAACCTCTACAAACTGTGAGCTGCATAAACCTTTCCTCCTTAACTTTGAGTTTTCAGTATTGTTTCAACTGTGAGAAAAGTATCTGTGACAGATTCCAGTGCCTGAAGGGGGTCCATTGCTGTGTGGTTCAAGTGACTTCGGAACTTAGTGTGGGGAGAATGTGGAGAGTTTTGGAGATGTTCCCTGAAGAAGCAGCCCTGGAGTGTGTTAGGCTGTAGTTGATGGGAGATTTGGGTCAGTTCAGAAAAACAAAATGCTGATAGAAATTCTGCCAGTGAAGACCAGGCTCAGGAGGTTTCTGTTGGGAATGAGGATTATGTTGGCTGATGGACTTCAGATGATGTGCCTTATCCCTTGGCAAAAAATTTATCTACGTTTTGCTCCTATCCAGAGATTTTGCCTGAGACTGAGATGAAGAGATGCAGACTAATTAATCTTGCAGAAGAAATCTCAAGATAGTCTAATGTTGAGGGAGTAGCATGGGTACTGTTTGTGGCTTTCAGCCAGATATATGTTGAGAATCAAGAGCAAAATGCCTAGATTAATGATTTAATGAGTCTGTCCAGAAAGCAAGCTACAGGCAATCTGAAAACTACAAAGATACAGCAGAGGAAAGCTCAATTGTTGAGAAGGAACAGGGAAATGTGATAAATGGTCAGAGGACATCCCCAGAAACAGCAGAACTCTAGTCTTTGCAATATCCAGGTTACCAAAGTGAAACTTTGCTTTGAGAAGAGAGATTCAGAGAACCGTGTTGCAGAGTGGTGGCTACCTAGAGAATTTGTTGCTTGGTATTGCCGTCCGATTGCTCAGCAATCTAGCCGCTGAAACCCCAAGCCAAGACTGAACCCACTGCTCCAGCTGGCAACAGACCTTAGCACTGTCCAGTTGCTGTTGGTTTGGGGTGCATGAAAAATGCAAGAACTGTGGTTGAGTGAGACTTTACCCAGTTTTCAGAAGGTTTGAGAGGCCAGACAGTGTGACTCTGAAAGGGAAGTGAGGCTGTGAGTATGAAACTGAGGGTGCAGTGGAGACCCCAGAAGGCTGGAAAGCCAGGGACATGGATTGTCTGAGGAACACTGTAAGAAGTGAGTAGAGTGGGCCCAAGAGAGCCAGCCATTGACAGTGCCAGAGGGGCAAAGGCACCCAATCCCTTGGAGCTCACGTCCTGCACGGGTTGCTTCAGATACTGGGCATGGAACCCCGAGACCTAATGTTTGCCCTGCTGGATTTGAGGTTTGCCTTGGACTACTCAGTTTCTACGCCCCTATTTGTACCTCTTGGAATGATACTATTTATCTTGTGCATGGAATGTTGGAGGAAGTGTTTAATTCGCTTTTCATTTGTCCAGGGTCTCACAGGTAAGAGTTTGCCTGAAAGGAGACTTTGGAATGGCACTTATCAGCAATGTGGAAACTGTAGGACTCTGGCAGCTCTTAGAGATGGATGAAGTGTCTCATGGATAAAGGGACGCACGTGACTCTCTTGCGGGCCAGGGAGGAATGTTATGGACTGGATCTAGGTGTCCCGCAAAGCCTCATGTGGTCACAGGTGGAGCTTTTCTGGAGGTGACTGGATCCAGAGTGTGTGATGGCGGTTTTAAGAATGTGATGCTGGGATTCATTCAAGTGTCCGAGCCAGACTGAGTGCTACCTACTCTAAGGGTTGGGCAGCCAGAAGGAATATAAAGGACAAAAGAGAGCTGGTTGGGGCTGAAGATTTAGCTCAAGTGGTACCGTGCCAACCTTGGATGCACAAGGGTCCAAGTTCGATCTCCCATACTGCAGAGAGAGAGAGAGAGAGAGAGAGAGAGGTGGTGCCGTCACTTCCTTTCGCTTCCTTCTTGCTGCCTGCCGTGCTTTGGCATGGACCATTTCTCCTCTGAGATGCCCCTCAGCCACGCTGCTCTGCCTCTGAGCCAGCCATCCCTGGACTAAAACCTCTATGAACTAAGAGCTGCAATAAACCTTTCCTCCTTTAATGGAGTGTCAGGTATTTTATCTCAACAATGAGAAAAGTAACTAAGACAATTCTTCTGGCTCATTCTTTGTGACTTGCAACTTTAAATTGCACGGAGACATCATAGGATGTTACACCTGAGGATGATGAGAGCCAGATAAGTGGAAAATTAGTTCCTGAAATAATGTTTGTTCAGGTTGTTAGAGCAAGTCCATTTTTCCCCTTTGGGCAGATATTTTGATGGTTGTAGTGGCTTCATTTTTAGAGAAAAAGGGAAAGAACAGGAAGTTAATCATATCTGCTTGTGTGCCATGGACCTTAGAACCTGTTCAGTAAGTATTAATTAATGGAGATGATACTTTAAAGACTGTGTTTCATGAAAGTGATTCATAAGAGGCCAGCCTCAGGCAGTTGTAGTGAGGTTATTGGATGTTTTCAGCATCTTTTATTTCATTCTGTTTGTAAGATCATGTCAGAGTAGTAAATATACTTGATTTTGAGCCCCCCTCCCTTTCCTTTTCTCCATTCTTTTCTCCCTCCCTCTTTATTTTTTTTTTATTCCCTTCACAGGCACTGCTCTTTTACATACTGTAAATTTAAACTGTAAGTCCATGCAAGAAGTAGGGATAGAAAATACATCAGAGTTAAATTATGTTTCTTTCTTTAAAGTCTGTCCTCCAAATATCTTGCTTGAGAAACTCCAAAGCCCACAGAGTTACACTAATATTCTTTGCCCCCCCTTCCCTTTCACCACTTACAAAAACTTGACTCAGAAGGCCTTTGGAAGAAGCTCACTTGCTGAGGACTGGTGGGTACCAGCCCTGCCCAGGCACCTGAAGCCTGGAACCAACTTGTCCAGAAACTTATATGCACCTTTTATTAAAAATTATATAGCAGCCGGGCATGGTGGCTCATGCCTGTAATCCCAGCACGTGGGAGGCAGAGGCAGGAGGATTGCCGAGTTCGAGGCTTGCCTGGGCTACATAGTGAGCTCAGGGCCAGCCTGAACTACAAAGCGAGACCCTGTCTCAAAAAATAAATAAATAAAAATTATATAGCAGCCTGACTCCTGTAGACTTCGTCTTAGCTCTTTGCATGCCAGTGCCCCGGTGCATTCCTTCCTTGACTGCCTCATTATAAACACAAAGAAATACTTTTTTCATTGCTTGAGTTTTTGTCCCAGGAGTTTTATTTTAATGCAGTAGTTAATTCCAGGGGGAAATTATGGAATTCCTGATGATACAGTAGAAATATTTGGACTGTGAACAAACAAAACCCAAAATAAAACAAAATGCTAACAGCGCATTTGATTGTAACTTCATATTCACTTTTTAATTTTATCATTACTGAAGGTCAAATTTTTGGCTAAGGTACTCTGTAATGATCAGCAGCTTTGTTTGGAGGCTCAGGCTCTCACTACCACGGAGTAAATAAAATTAACAGACCTATCTTGAGCCCAATTTCTGAGCAAGGAAAGGGGGGGCTGCCCCTGCGGTTCTCAGGCAGGCAAGGGAAACCAAACCCACAACGTAACTGTAAAGCCTACAAATATAACTGTGAGCGCAAAGCCATGCCTCTCTCTGCAGTGATTTCCAAACACTGGCAGACTAGAGGACAATACTGCCTCAGACTTCTAGCTCACTCTTCTAACGCAGGGAATGATTTTGTGTACTTATCTGATACCTGTTGTTATAACTTCTTTCTTGATATATGAGAAACTTTCTATCTCTGCTAAGAGAGAGACAGAGAGAGAAAGTGACTTAGATGTGGGGAGACAGAGAGTGACTGTTTTGTTTAGACTCCACAATCTCGGGCTTCCCTTATGCGTACAGGGACTGGTTTGCTCGCAACTCATTCTGACCTGTAATATACTTTGGCTCTGGAAAAAACTACCTGTAACGAAACATCTGTGAATTCTTTTATTTACTCCAGAAGCCATAACCTATAGTATCTAACAAGGTCCAGAGTGTCAGTGACTCATACTCCTTGATGGTCGGTTCTGTCCCTATAGGCAAGGCACTTGTTCTGAAAATTTCTGGATTCTTCCAGACTGTTGGATGTACTGGTGGTAACAGGATTATTTCATTCAACCTTTACTTGATCTAATAATGCTCTTCTTACATTCGGTCTGTGGTTATAGTGTGTCCTATTTCTACTGAAGGCTTTATGTCCCTACATACTTTCTCTACAATTTCAGAAAGATAAGGGATGACATACTTTTATTCTGTCATCTTAAAATATAAATTCGCAGGAGTCTTCTCTTAAAATTCTACATGCAGTTTTTTGACATTTGTTGGAAAGAAATGATAAAAAAAAACTAGTTGTCAGTCTCTTTATCTAGGAAACTTAACTTGCTTAAAGGCAGTTCATGTCTTGTATCTAATAAGTGCAGTGAAATATGAATAATAACTATGTCTGTCAGCTCTCCAGTACTACAACATATATCTGTTTTAATCAGTTTAAAAAGACACAAGTTTTATTTTGACTAACAATTTCAGAGTTTCCAGTTCATGATGAATTTCTCATATTGCTTTGGGTTTGAGGTGAAGTGACCTATTGTGCCATGAACACTTGGCACAGTAGAACTGTTACTGTCAAAGCCAAGAGAAAAGAGGATAGGAAGAGGGAGAGAATGACAGAGAGAGAAAAGAAAGAGAAGAAAAGGAGAAGAGAGAGTAGAAAGAAAGGCAAGGAGAAGGATGAGAGCAAAGGGCAGGACCTGCAGGCCTCTCTCTAAGCCTCACTCCTAAAGGTCCCTCCATCTTCCAGTGATGTCATCTTGGCAACTAAGCCTTCAATACATGATCTTCAGTGGACACTTAAGATCAAAACTGTCACAGTAGCTAGGGAAGGTCTGAGTGTACTTACAAAACATGTTTAATTTTACAAAAGTCTGACATAGGAAAACCTATTTTAGTCTGGATGAATATCCAAGGATGAGAAAATAATATATTTAGGCTTTCACTGTAGCAGATGTTACGTTGAACATGTCTAAATAATTTGACCAGGTTTATAATTTGGTTTTTGTGATTATTAAGTGTGTTGTGATTATTGTGTCTCCCTGAGGCAGATAAAATGGCGGTGTCACTAATACATACCCCTTGCACTAGTAGTTGGTTTTTAGAAAGAAACGTGCTGGTAAAGAATTCCCAGATGAACGAACAAGGGAAAGCCTAGGGTTTTTTTGCTGTTTTTGTTTTGTTTTGTTTTGTTTTGTTTTTGCTTCTTTATTTGCTCTGAAATGGAAAGGATCCTGGGGGTTGAAGTTGAACGGATAAAGTAAGAGCCTGTTGAATGCATGTTTGTTGAGTAAGGACAATTTCAGATATGTAGCTCGGTGCGATCTCCTTGAGGAGACAAAAAAATAAGGGACAAAAGAAACAACTGAAACTGTAGCGCAGATCTCCCAAAGTCAGGTCCAAAGCAGATGAAGAACAAGCTGCCCTTACCAGGTGTTTTATAGCGTTTACGGTGTGATCGCCTTTTACCCCAGAATAAGAAGGAAACACCTAAGCAAAGAGACAACAGCGACCATTACTACATATTTGTAAAAAAAAACCCATATTTTTATCTACTTACTGCACCCAATTGAGAGGCCTTCCTCTGCTTTTTTAATTAGATGTCTGGTGAAACATTAAAATGGGCTGCCAGTCTGTGAAGTCAGCGCAGAAACCAGTCAGCAGTATTTCTTCTCTGGATTATTTTTATTATCGAGTTCATGCTGATTCATATGGTGCCCGGCACAGTAACTCTTACACAGGAGAAAAATCAATAAGTGTTTTTGATTGAATGCAAATTCTAGCAGGAGTAATTTAACTATTATTCTCTTTGTGGTATTTTGCCCCATAGAAATTCTTGAACAAGGGAAGTATACGACTAGCTACTGTAGTGTATTATGGCGAGAGAGAAAAAAACCCACTGGGAAATGGCCAGTAAATAAATGGCTTCTTAGCTTCTCATGATAGAAGAAGTACGAGCACTTAGGGTCACCGGCTGCAGGACCCAAGCGGCTTGTGTTTGAATTCCAGACTCACCGTGCCTTTTTCTGGGAGCTTGCATAAGTTGTATTCTAAGTTTCATTATCTTTTAAAAATTTAATTTTACTTATACATACATTATGATCACACTCAACATTGAGAATTTATACCTATACATGGCACATCTTGATTCTCATTTTTCTCCTTCCCCTTCCCTCCCTAGAACCCCCAACCGCTACACACCTAAGCTTTGTTTCTCTTTTTTTAACCATTAAATTTTTCTTTCTTTTGTTTTACTTTTCCCTAAACAGAGGTTAGTTATACACATTTCTAGAAATTTATGAGGATTAACACACTAGAAAATAAATTTACATCTTTTCTTTTCTTTGTACCAGAGTACCAGACACGGCCTTGTGCATCCAAGGTTGGCATGGTACCATTTGAGCTAAATCCCCAGCCCCTCAAATCCTTTCTTTGAGGCCTCACATTTATTTATGGAATAAGCAAGAAGGGATTCTCCCTCAAAGTTGAATTGCAGAGCCTGGGAGGTTTGGGCTGAGAATAAAGTCTGAATTTCTGTTAATAATCTCTTGTCTTGTACTAGGATAAGACACACTTTTTATCAGGTCTCTTGAAGATCTGTGGCTGCATCTTAATTTCAGATAAATGCATCTGCTTCAGATGATCTGTTCCAATAGCAAGTGCAGTTCATTTATTTGTCCTACTACATCTTTTAAGAAATTAATGTATGTTCTTGTAACAATGAAGATCGAGTAGATATTAATCAGGGACAAACAGCAATATAAACAGGTATGGCTGCTAGCCTTAATTTTCTGGCACTTTTTGTAACTGTTCAAGATAAAATATTCTTATAACCTCAGGATGTACAGTATATTA
Source organism: Thryonomys swinderianus (assembly GCA_004025085.1). Lineage (NCBI taxonomy): Eukaryota > Metazoa > Chordata > Mammalia > Rodentia > Thryonomyidae > Thryonomys > Thryonomys swinderianus. The sequence goes on along the minus strand of PVIC010026452.1, from coordinate 11,697 downwards.
TGTAGTCCTACCTTCCTTTGGACGTTGAGCTAGCTTCTGGGCTTCTTCTAGAAGCTCCCAAAGCTGAGAGTATGTTTCTATTTCCAACACTATTTGAGTAAAAGATTTTAAATATACCTCATGTTAGGATGCTAAACTGTAGCCAAAATTTGGTCTTTCTGTTGTAATATTGGTTTCTGTTGGATATGGATACTGTTTCTGTGCCATGCCTTGCATAGCATTTCTTAAATGTAGATTCTTTCATAATTAGGTTGATTATGGTTAAGAAAAAATTTATGAGGCACGATTTAGTATGTGTTCTGTGTTAAAGCCAACTTCATAAATAATAAAAGCAAAGGATTTCTGGTCACAGGCACAGGATGACATGGAATCACCAGAGTAGCCTAAGTCTTCATAGTCATTTTGAGAGTGTCACTTCCTTTTTCCCTTTGGTGAAATATTTATGATACTCGAGACCATTTTCTAATCAGCTTCAAACTTTAGACTTGATCTGTAGGGCACATTTCACAGGAATGTATTTATGACTCCTTGGTTTGTTGGGTGAGGTAACATTAAACTCAGAATAGGGCCCTTTCACCAAAACCAAAGCCAATGTGTGCAATTTTCCCACAGTCACATTATGTAAACCAAAACAAGAGGGAAGGAGGGAAGGAAGAAAAGAAGCACTACAAAAAATACTACACAAAAAATCGGACACAAACTGTCAATAAAATTTGACACTTGGCTCTTTAAACTTAGGAATATTTCTCAAGTATTTTAAGTCTCATCCTCAGCCTTGTGTATCTGTATGTCAGGTATAATGGAGCAAGTAAATAAGTTTGTATATGAATCTTATCACAGTGCTTAAGCACATCGTAGCACTCAGCGTATTTAATTTATTTTTTGTTTGTTCTTCTATCGGACAGTCACAGGCCATAGTACTTTTTGTGGTTGGAAAAAACTATAGACCCCTATAAGTCTGAGTTCCTCCTAGCGAGTCAAAATAATCTTTTTCAGTTGTCATTAAGGTGCAGTCTGAGTAGGATTTGCTCAGCTCCCAGTCTGTTCCGAGATGCACTGCTTAGAATGAGTGAAAGCAGCTCAAACTCAGTGACGAGCAAGGCCCCTTTCCACGAAGCCTCGTCACCCCGCAGGAGCCAGCCGTGCTGAACCCTTGGGGGGAACCGAGAAACAGTCATGAGGACAGAGCATAGGAAAGAGATTTTGAGGAATATGGGGGGGAAAAAGTGGTTTCCAATTCCTTTTACATTTACTCTATTAATTATAAAATGTCAATGAAGACCCACAGTTTCCTTGTATGCTGTTTTACTGCAAAAAGCTGCAAAAAAAAAAGCAATGTATCAACAAACAAATCTACAAGCTGCCAAAGTAGGGGTTTTAGAACAGAACATCTTACACGATTGTCTGTATTGGGCTTGTCTTCAGCTTAAGAACCTCACAAAGGGAAAGGCCCCAAAAGAACATGGCACATCGAAAGCGTGCCGAGCTCACGTATGCACTGCTCAGGGTTGGACAGCCAGAAGCAAGTGCGTCCTTACCATCTGCTGTAGGTGCTGAAAACCTGAATACCAGGGAGAGGACTTCATAGGGCACCACGACATCACGTGGGAGCCTTTCAGGACTGCTGTGGAGTGCTTAGACTGAGGTGGAAGTTCTCAGAAGGACAGAGCGATAGATCTGGACACACACTGTGTAATGTTGGTAAATATTCGTCATAAATGTTGGAAAGGGAGATTCCAGTTTTTCAGTTGAGGTATTATATGTGTGTATGTCTTTATCATCTTTACCAAATCATAAGTACAAAATCGTCTGCATTTTATTCTACACAAATTTTATGCCAATTAAAGATAATGTGCTTCACATTTTTGTTAACTATTTGAATAAAATATTTGACATATATCACTAATAACCATTATTTGAATTAGAACTATGTAGTAACTGATACAAGGAAATGTTCTTGGGACAAGCAACTTATAGTCAATTTTCTTTCTTAAAACATTGTTCACACCGTAGTCTTTCACATGGAGCTTTTAGTAAGAATCGTTTTCAGCATTTTCAGATCAATCACATCTTCTACTAGCCTAACTCATTTTTGCATATGCTGCTTCAAACAGTTGCCTTGGCTTAGAGAGGAAACAGATGTCTAAGTGTCCATACAGTCCTTCTGACACTGAGCCTCTGTGAACACGTCCCACACGCTGTAGTCTGTCTGCGCAGCGACGTCTGTGGACTCAGTGCCGGCTGGAGGATAACGTCTCTTCCTCTCGTCTTTCTTCCTGCGGCCTTCGTATACTGACTGTGTTTGCTGCTGTCTTTGTCAGGTGCCAGCTGTCTCCCTGGGGCTGCCAGTTCTGTGGGCAGGCCTCTAAGGGCACACGAGGCTGTGCTAATATAAAAAAAGTCTGATGATGATGCACTTAGGAGTTTAAAACCTTCCGTGTATTTTTAGAAAACAGAGACATTACAGATTATGGTACATATGGCTTATGAATTTTTAGGATGACTTGAGCTTGGTGGTGAGGGCAGCACACGTTCAGTCTTGTGCTTTTGGGGACAGGATGACGAAGAAGCTAGAAAAAAATCTGCAACTGAAACTTCATAGTAGCAGAAGACTTGTGCAAAACTGTTGCCGATTTTGTCTTCGTAGGTGTTGCTCGATAGGAAGAGACACTCCTTCTCAGGCTCAGGCTGCCATTCTGCACGGTGCACTTTGATGTTGAGCCTAATCATTGTAGCTAACATCATCCAGGAAGGAGTTTCACATCTGGTTGCAAATAAGAGGCGCAGAGTTTTATTATGATATTGTGAAGTATCCTCATTGCTCTGTCAAGGAATCTATGTAACTCAGCAAGAGAGTGTGAACAAATTTTAGGACTTATGGTTCAAGTAATTGCTTCTGGAGGGAAGAGCTCTGCTAAAAATATTTAAATAGTTTGAGAGCGTTTTCATCTCTGAGCTCAGAAGCTGTAATTCCTGAGATAAAAATATAAGACTAAGCTTGATACAGCTTTTGAAAACCAGCTAGTGCATATGTTCTTTGAAATCTTTCCCCTGAAGGGGTGTGTGATTATCAAGGTAAGAAAAGGGTCATTGAACACATTTTGACCAGAAAGTTTGCTTTACATGCTTATCTAGAATATCTAAAATCAAAAGACAGTATATATGTTGTGTACTGACTTTCATAGAAAAAATACTGGCAGTAAAAAAGAATTGTTATACTTACAGATTTCTAACACATAAAGGTAGAGCTGAACTGATAAAATTGTAAAAATTAGCTAACTACCCCTAAGCCGTAAAAAAAAGTCAGCACAAAGAAATATAGTACAAAATACATAAATGTCCCAATAATTTAGTGGGAAAATATGAGTAGATTAGACATTTAAAACCTTAAAGACATGAAGAAAGAGCATCAAGAAAGAACTAGTGAATTCTGTATGCGGAGCCTAAAAACAAACTTGTTAATTAAGAAATTTTTGATTCCTGAATTTTTTTTTAAATTGAATTTATTGGTACAGGTTAAATATACATTCATCACTGAAAATCTCTACCTGGACGTGATATATCTTGGTTGTTATTTTTCCCATTCCCCTGTCCTTCCTTGAGGCTTTCTACCTCCTTATCTATATAAGCTTTGTTTCCATTTTTTCCTTTTTACCTTCCAATTTGTCCTTTCCCTTCCTTGCTTCCTTCTTCCCCTCCCAGTTCCCTTCCCCTTTGAAGATCTTCTTCCTATTTCACTTACTACTTTATCATACTTTGGAGTTCTGATCTGCTAGTTTTGGAATTATGCAAAAATGTCATCAGGACTAAATTACTAGATTTTGAAATAATTCTTGTGTACGAGCTCACTCTGGGGGTTGCTAGAAAGAAGATACAATAGCAGGCACTCTCCTTTATTTAGGAGGTTATCTTATCACCATTAGATTCATGTATAGAATCACCAAAAAGAGTACTTGGACAGAGTTCCTATGTTATTTATCAGCCTGATTGTCATTTTCTACATCTATTCCATTAGTTAAATGAACTTGAGCCCAAGTCAGAAAACAGACAAACAAAACCAAATTTTTATTGGACAAACTCCCAAATATCAGTACTTTATTTGGACTTCATGCAACGGAGGAAATGAAAAATCCAAATGTAACCTCTGTAATGCACATCTTATCTCTAATGTTATAAAGTGGTAGTCACATGTCCATGGAGTCAGCAGTTTTCTATCAGAGAATTACATCTCATATAATCTTAAAAGCAGTGAAGTTCACATAAGTAACTCCACGATAAGTATTCTAATTCACAACAAACACCATACATACTAACAGATATAAAGCCAAAATATGTTTAAAATTATTGGAACCAGCCTAAAACATTCAATCCTGGGGGAAAGCAGATTTCTCTACAGCCTCTCTGCAGTGCAAGTCATCGTGCTTATATGAGTTGCAACAATAATCAGAATATGATATGAATCTGAAGACTCTCAAACTTGTCTTCTGAATGTTTTTAAATAGAAATAATTTCCCATTTCTGGAAGCCTGATCATTAGTGTAGGCCTTAACAATGGCATTACCAAAGTCATCAAAGTAAGGGTTCCAAGTTCTTCCTTACCATTTATTTTTATTATTGTAACAATAAACTGAATTTTCAATTATTTCATAACCCAATTCTCTTCAATGACTTTTCTTTCCTTCCTTCCCCCTTTTGCTTCTTGCCCTTTCCTATCTTTCCTCCCTTTTTTGTTTGCCCTCCTTTCCTTTTTTCATTTTTTTTGTCCTTCTTCCTTTTCTTTTATTCTTCTTTTTCTTCAGCAAGTTACTGATATATGTTTTGGAAATGTATTCCATTGTCATGGGCCCATACAGTTATCAGTAAAAACAAGGAAGCACGATAAACATCACTTGATTATTAATACTGGCCTATTATCCAGAAATACAAAATTTGTTAATAAAAGTTTCTTTCATTTTTCAACCTCCTTTCAGATTAATTGAGCATCGCATGAGGGTGGCCATAATGTTTGATGTTATGTGCATTCTCTTGTACAGCCTGATGTGGCATGATGTTATATTTAATTTAATTTTATTTATTTTGTGGTAACGGGGAAGTAATCTAGGTTGCTAGGTTCTACCCGAATTTTTTTTGGCTGGAACTTGCCAAGTTTCTGAGGCTGGCATCCAACTCATAGTCCTCCTGTCTCAGGCCCCAGAGTAGCTGGGGCTAAGGGCAACTGCCCCTGTAGAGTAGGTCATCACCATTTTCATAGATGGAGGTCAAAATGTTTTTATTAAAACAACTTGCCTCTTTGGGTCAATATTTAATTTCAGAATTCCCACTTTTTCTCTACTTTTGAAATGCTGCACGTATTTTGAGGTCTTATTTTTTTATTCAGTAAACTTTATTGGTACATTATATACATAGCTCCCAATCACACAAAACATTGGGGGATTTGTACCAATATGTGACACAGGTCAATTATCATTTTTACCCACATCCCTGCCCACCCTCCCCCTCCCCACCCCCTATATACGTACTCTTTTATTTTTTCCCAAATCATATTTATTCCTTTCCCTCATTACATCCCCACACCAAATTCCTTTTGGATATTACAACAACTATCATACATTCTTGAGTTCTTTTTTGACTTTGACCTCTCTTTGTTTTCTTCATAAGATCCAAACTTCATCACATCATATAAGACAACCCAAAACTCATAAACTGATCATGACAAAAATCACCATTTCACTTATAAATGAGCTTATATTTCATTTTTGCCTATATCTTAGACTTACATTATTGTACCATTTTATCTTCTTTTTGGTGATTCCCCATTTCTGATAAAAAAAAACACATAAAACTTAATTTCATGTGTGTTTTCCTATCTTGCCCTCAGTTATTTATTCAAGAAGGGAAAATGTTACTAAGTTAAAAGAAGCATGGTTTGTACTGGAGTAGTTCAGTTCTTCCCCAAAGGTCTTCAAGCTATCTTAGCATAATCCCTAATTCAGATGTCAAAGCCAGGGGAGAGGGAGAAAGATGCCTATGTTGAACTGAAGATTGGATTTGATGTTGGCTTTTCAGGTATTGGTCTTTATTAAATTTGTCTGGTTTTATTTCCATAGCTTGTCTTCTTCGACTCCTATGCACAAAGTCTGCTATCTGTCTTAGAGTCAGAAACCCATTGTTCTCTGCACATGTCTTTCCAGTGTAGCTTTGCTTCCTGTTATTTGCTGACTTTTGACCCTCCTACCAAAAAAACCTCTTCCGGTCACTCTTCAGGTACTTATGCCCTTGGTACCTCTGAAGGGCTGTGAAGATAGGACAGCTTGTGGTTACATCTTGCCCTGTTTATCACGTTTGGTGCCCTGACCCTGGCCCTGCACAGAGCTACCTTTATGAACACTGCAGCTGTTTCTGTGGACAAGAGAGATTTGTGTGAAGCGAAGGGTGCGCTGATCCCCTATCTGCTGCCACCCGGAAGCCTTCCTTGATTTCCTCACCTTTCAAGATGTTGGCAGTCATTTTGATCTTAGTTGGGTAGTGGTACATGGATACACACACAATAGCATAGAAAAATTCTGTCCTTAGTGGGTATATGAATAAACAGTGGGAGCATTATGCTAAGTGACATCAGCCCAGATCAGAAAAGCTGATACTCTATGATCTCACTTAATATGTACAATTTTAGAAAGTCAACCTCGGGGAAGCGGCTAGCAGAAGAGAAATCCAGGGTCTGGGAGAGAAGAAATTGAGGAGATATTGGTACAGAACTACAAAATTTCAGTTACAAGGATCCCTTAGGGTCATTTTATCTGCTATCTCTGTTTTATGGTGGAAATCCCTCTAAATGACTATAGTCATGAAGACTTAGTCTAATAAATTAGCAAGGTGAAAAATGTCCACCTACATAATTCCTATATTTGAAAACAAATTATATTTTTATGTGCTCAACCAAACACTCTAAGTACAGGAAGCTTGCCATATTAATTACTTTTTATAATTGATAACAAAATATACATCTTCTGATGTTTCAGTTTTTTATCAGTTTTAGAAAATAATAGTAACTCATGCAAATGTCTTGGGAATTTCATGGCAGAATATGTGTAGATATATGACATGAGACGTTTATAAATGTCTTTTGTACTATCACTATACACTTGTCATATTTTTAAAAGCAGTTTGCGAACTTATAAAGTACAGGATATTATTGGCATATTTCAGTAAAAATGTTTATGGGTCAGTAAAAAATGCACCATAAATGACAGAAATGGACAGGATGCTCCTTTGAAAAATGTCAGGCATTTATAAAGGTAATAAATATGTAAAATTGTGAATCCAAATAACATTTTTCCATTACATTCTACTTCTTCAATTTATTGTCAGTTTTTGTCCTGGCAAGTTATTTTGGCAAGACCTACCTTCAGGATTTTGTTTGACAAATAATATAGTGATATTAGGAAATATTTTTCATCACCTATAAAATGACATGGCAGACAAATGATCCTAAAGGATATGGTATGCGCTTACATTACAGTAAAGAAAACCTTTCAGTTAATCTCCTCAACATAATCACCTTTGCTTTAAAAAACACCTATCATTTTCTGACGCAGCTGTGGAAGTTCTATTTTGTGACTATCTTTTAAAGTGGTATCAAAAATATGAGTTCTTCTGCTGAGTGCCACATAAAAGAAAAGCAGCCTCCTAAAAATATTATGATGTATCCTTAGCAGCCTCATTCACCCAATCTGACATATGCTACTTCTGTCTCTTTCCCTAAGTCAAAATTACTATGAAAGGCAAACATCTTAATGGACCAGGACACCAAGGCAGGCACGACAGGGTAACAAACAATACTTACAAATGAGATCTTCCAGAACTGTTTCCAGAGGTCACAAGAGCCATGAGATGTGTGTGTTCCAAGTACGTAGGACAGCTTTGAGGAGGATAATGGCAGTTGGTTTTTACTATAATCATCTTTTAAGACATTCATTCTATTTTGTGGAAGAATAGACTCAGGTCCAAGTACTCGGAAGTGGAGTTGTTTGATTATCAATTGGGCTACCTCTCTGAAACGTGAAGGCCATTGCTAGAAGGCCCGTTTTTGAAAGAGTCAAATCTTGTAATCACACTCATGCATCTGAAGACTCCAAAGTCCCAGGAAATTGGAAGTTGCATCTTTGGGTTCATTTTGTTTCTAAGTACTAGATCCTAAGTACAACCCTGAATAGCCTTGAACTTTCAACATCTTCTTGTACAAAATGGAGATCGTAGCACCTGTCCTGAGTTTTCTAGTGCCTTGTTGAAATATATGTTCCTGCGTTGGCATGTTTGTTTTTTAAGAATATGTGTATATAGAAAGGTGCTAAGCAACAATGAAATCAACAGCATTCACTCATTTTTACCATTGTTTCTGAACCACGTGTGATGGTAATAACTTTAATCAAACTGTCTTTGTCCCTGCGAGGTAACATTGTTACTCTCCTTTTTCCAAAGGAAATGGAGATAAATACTTGTTAAGTAATTATTAAAAACTCCAGGATAATAAATGGCAGTGTGGGGATTTAAAAAACTGGGAATCTCTTTTGACTATAAAATGTAGGTTGGTAATAAGTAATGCTAAAAAATATACTCAGTTACTTACGATTTTGTGACCCTGTTGACCCTACATTTATCTGCCTATTTCATCTGTTTATTTCTAAGTCTCTGTGATTTCATTCTGCCAAAATCCCTTGCTGATATCTATCTATCTATCTATCTATCTATCTATCTATCTATCTATCTATCTATCTATCTATCATCTATCTATCATCTATCATCTATCTATCTATCTATCTATCTATCTATCTATCTATCTATCTATCTATCTATCTATCTATCTATGCTTCTTTTTCGGCTTGCTTGGTTTAGGTCCCCTTATTATTTCTTCAGTAGCAGTAAATATTTTCTGAGGTCGGCATATTATTTTCATATTTTATTTCTCTATCACTGTCTCCTCTTCCTCTGAACTTCATTTCTTTCTTTTTCTGTTTTCTCCCCTGCCCCCTCAGTACTAGGAGTCAAACTCAGGACCTTGCATTTGCTGGGCAGGGGGCGCCCCCGAGCTACACCCCCAACCCTCAACTTTCGTTTCAGTCCAATACCTTTGGGCTGTTTCTCCCCTGCAGGAAGAACCTTTACCTCTGTGTGACCCACCACTGTAAACAGCCCGGTGTGGTCTCTGTCTGTTAGCATCTCTATCTTCTGTAACTGTTTCTCTAGCTAATGCATCCGCTTTGAAGTTCTGTTACACTTTCTTTGCATCGTGCCTTCCTTCTCTTCCACTTCAGTTTAACTTGCTCCTTTGTAGCTTCTGCAGGGCTAATTTCAATCCACGTTTTCTGCATACTGTTCTGTGAGATTTAGCACCACTGCCAACACTTCCCTCTTTAGAAATTTCTACCCTTTCACTCTTGTGGTTTCCTAAACTTCTTCCCAATCTTCGTCTTATCTTCAAAACTCTTTATTGAGCTATCAACACTTTGTTCCGCATTTAAAGAAGTGCAGAGGAAAGGAAGTCGGAAGTCACCTGTGACTCTGCCTGTCCCTTGTGAAAAATGGATGGAAATCACCAAAATGACAGTGATCATGGGCCCGGTAGAACAGGGCAAGAAAACATCGCCTGTTGTTTGGCAGAGTCTTAAAGGCAGGCAGAGAAACGCAGAGCTTGATAGCAGGGATGGGGCCAGATGGCTTCACGTATTCCCTGACTGAAGGTTGCGGCATGATGTTGCTAGAGGCATTCACCAAAATTCCACTTTCCTCTGTCAGGGACTCAGAAGTATCAGATTTCCTTGCTTGACCCTGAGTTGGAACCAAGGATGGGAGGCATCAAATTAAGGAAGCTGATAGACTCTGTCCAGTCCGCTAAGTTGGGCTTCCCAGAGTACTTACAGAGGGTGTGGCCAGAGTTGACTTTGGGTGCATGCTTGGTATGCTTTTTGTCTTCCTACAAATTCCCCAACGAAGCTATTTTTTGGAAAATAACCTCTTCTTAATTCTACTCTCAACTACAGACCGTGTGTAGACTCTGGCCAAAGAGGGACAGCTGGATATGTTCTTTCTTAACCTCTTTTGCCAGCAGACATGTCCGTGCTGGCCCAGGAGGTAACCAGGGGATCATGTCAGAGGGGACTTCCCAAATTTTAGCAAGACTCCCTTCTTCAAAAGTAGAGATGAATTTGAAATGAAAATTTTTCCAAGTATTTAAGTTTTCTCCTGATTTACATGAATCAGATTATTTTGTTACAAATGATATACTATTTTTGCCCTTCCTTTTTCACTTCTTTCTTCTAGAGTAATCTCATTTTTCTTCCATCCTTTAATTTCTGCCTCACAGAGAGTGATGCATTTCCACCTTAAAATGTATATCATTTCATCCGGACCAGGTATATGACAGTGATTTGAATCCAGAAACAGATAAATCATGTGTGATCGATAATAGCATTTTATACTGACACCATACAATGAATTATGATGAAGTATAATCAGCCCTGTTGAGCTAGAAGGCAGGTGTGGCGAAGCTTAATGTTGTATAAATACAAAGCCCTAAGATTTTAGAATTTCATGCAATACTACCATAAATCATGGCACAAACCGTTTCTGTATTTCACAGATCATGCACATACATTCTTTTTCATCGTTTGACAGACACATTTCAAGATTCATTAGGCTAGCTTCTGCTGTATTTCTAAATAAAACGTGTCCTGCTCCTAGGGACAGACAAAGAGAGGGTGAAATGTTTCAACAGGCCAAGTATCAGAGCTCTGAAGAATGGAGCTTGACTCCAAAATTGAGAAAAAAATGCAAGCTTTCAACTTTCTTCATTTCCACTAACACTTTTATGGGAGCCGTATAAGAATTATTATTTTGCCGGGCGTGGTGGCTCACGCCTGTCATCCCAGCACTTGGGAGGCAGAGACAGGAGGATTGCTGAGTTCGAGGCTTGCCTGGGCTACATAGTGAGCTCAGGGCCAGCCTGAACTGCAAAACGAGACCCTGTCTCAAAAAAAAAAAAAAAAAAAAAGAAGTATTATTTTATGTATTGAGTTCACAGTCATATGCAAAGGAACACATAAGTATGAAATGCAAAGTTTAGTGAACTTTAATTTTTAGTGCTATTATTAAAATTAAGATATTTCTGCCAGGCGTGGTAGCTCACACCTGTAATTCCAGCACTTGGAAGGCAGAGGCAGGAGGAATGCTGAGTTCAAGGCTTGCCTGGGCTATCTAGTGAGCTCAGGGCCAGCTTGAACTACAAAGAGAGACCCTGTCTCACAACAAAAACAAAACAAAAAAAAATTAAGTAGTTCAAGGCTTGCCTAGGCTATCTAGTGAGCTCAGGGCCAGCTTGAACTACAAAGAGAGATCCTGTCTCACAACAAAAACAAAACAAAAAAAATTAAGTTATTTCTGTCAAATGAAAATTTTTTATTTTTTGAAAATTTAAATTTAAATTTTTATGTCCTAATAAGCAAAAATGAACTAAAAAGTATAATAGTTTAAATAGAAATAAAGTACTAAGATACCAAGTGAAAAAGTTATAAAAGAATTTTCTAGAAAGTAGAAACATCTAGTTCTTGTGTTTAGATTTTAAACTCAATAGGCTGAAATAGCTGAGAAATTATATCAACAAATTAACATAATTATGATTCTGTATTAATATAAATGAGCTAA
>PVIC010026451.1:0-24527 GCA_004025085.1 Thryonomys swinderianus | reverse complement strand
GTGTTGATTGTTGGTGGGCGTGTCTCCATGCCCAGCATTATATGTGGTTACCGGGGATCGAACTCAGGACCTTGTGCTTGCGAGGCAGGCGCCGGAACCACTGAGCTAACCCTCCGGCCCTGTTTTCTGATTTTTAAGTGTTGCCTGCTCTCTGGATCCAAGATATGATAATCTCTACGCTGACTAAACTTTTCTATCAAGAAGGTGTTCTCTATAGTCCCTATTTGGCACTATGCCATGTTAGATTTGGCATCTAAGTCCCCTGGGCTTGTATCCCTTTAGCAGTGACTTTGTGTTGTTAGGTTTATTTATGATGTATCTGGTAAGGTTGCGAATCTTATTTTTTAAATTTTTATCTTTATTGGTACATTGTATGTACACATCACATCATGATCACACTCAATATTGGGAATTTGAACCAGTATATGACACAATTTAGTTCTTATTCTTTCCCATTCCCCTACCCACCCCACAACAACCCCACCCCCTAAATACAAAAGTTTTGATTCCTTTTTTTATTACCATCGCATTTTTTCTTTACCCCTCATTACTCACACCTGTTTGGTATAGTAAGAATTTTACCTATTGCTTTTCTCTTTTGTTCCTTGTATATAAGTCAGTCAATAAATAGAAGTGTATTCATTGGTTGGGCCAAGGCTCTTCAAACTGTAACAATCATCAAAATCATGTGGCAAGCTGATAAATCACAGACTTCTGAGCCACATTTCCATGATTTATAATTCATTAAATGTGGTAAAGCCTAATGATTTGCATTTCTCTCTGTAAATTCTGTCTCTTCCATACAGAAATTTCTTTCCACCCAGAATAGTAGCTCTTCTTTCTGACATTCATTCAGAACCTTTCTATATATCTTAATGATATTTATCATAGTATTTCTTATTTATAAGTTGTTTATATAATGTGTTAATCTTTTTAAATTGATTTTATTGGTAATTTTATGCACACATTCACCATTGAGGTTTTGTACCTGTACACAACACATCTTGATTCTCATTTTTCCATTCCCCTGCCCTCCCTACAACTCCCTATGCCTATATACATAGGCTTGTTCCCACTTTTTTTTTTTTTTGGTTTTATCATCAAAGGAAAAATGGAGGTAGGGGAAAGTAAAGAAAGGAAAGAAAAAATTTGGTGTTAATATTGAATACAAAATCATTTGTGAAGGTAGAAGTCAATTTTGAAGCCATACTTATAGGTGTTTAATGCTTAGAAAATGTATATTGATAAATAATGAATCAATGAATAAATGAATGGCAGAGAATGACTGCAGAAGTATTATTTTAAAGTCAAGGCATTAACATATTGATATTTTTCCAAACATATACCACAATGTGTATATTTCCATATTAAGAAAATAAACTGCCTATTGTAAAATAATGATTAGGTGGTGGAAGTGGACACAGAACTAAAACAACAGACTCAGTCTTAGCTACTTTCTAAGACTGAGTTCCTTGACATAAAAACTACCATTTTATTAAAAGCCTCCACTTTGTATCCTGTAACCTCCCTGTGAACCTGGTACTTGTCTCCTTGGGAACTATCCAGCCAACTGATGCATGCAGCCACAGACTGTATGTTTTTAGAAGACACTGTTCTATAGTAACACTTTAGAAACAATGTTTTTAGAATGCTGTCACCTTAGTAATACAATGATCTAGCAGTCACTATTGGCTTCTGTAACTCACTTCTTCATAGAAACCTCCTAGTAACAGGTGATGGGGGGATAGATTTTGCCTTTAAGTACTGTGTGTTAGTCTAAGTGGATTCCTTCTTCTGTATGGAAAGATGGCCCCCAGCTGAGTAATAAAGGTCTTGGTTAAACTTCAAGATCATGTTGTGTCCTTAGAGGTTGTCTCAGTGGGACTTGGTCCCAACACTACGTACCATGTAAATAAAATGTTAGAGTTTGCATACTTAAATTAAGAAGAATAACATCTTGTTTAAGAGATGTCTAATTACTCTGTACTTTTAATTCTAATTATTGTTGATGGCACATTTTAACTGCTGATAAAAAGTCAAATTTTCCCCAACAACTCCACTCCATGTTTTATAAAGAACAATGCACAAAGAATACATAATATTCAAGGCAGAGTTTTTGTTGTGACAAACAAAGAAGTAAAGGATGGAGCCTCCCCTGTAACTCAGCTACTAGGGAGAACGTGGCAGGAGGAATGCTATTCTAGGATGGCTAGAACAGTTTAGACAGACCCTGTGTCAATATATATATATATATGTGTGTGTGTGTGTGTGTGTGTGTGTGTGTGTGTGTGTGTATGTATCAGTATCAGGGCACTTGTCTAGTTTGGATAAGGCCCTGGGTTTTATCCCTATTACCTTACAAACAAACCCAAGTGTTGGTTTTAGGTGTGCTCTCAGTTGGTGTAGCAAGAAGAGCTTTTTCTGAGTTGGGAACTCACGTTCTCCTTTATTTTTACAATCAAATGAATACACAAGATTAGTGCCTGTCACATAAAGAGAAGTATACACACGTTCTACATTAAGCTTCTCAGGTAGGAGTTTTCATTTTGTCTCTCTCTCCCTATTAGAGTGTAAGACCTGAGAATAAAGGAAAGAGAGGTCAACCAGGGATTGGTTCTTAGGCAAAAGGCTAAGGAGCATTTCTTCTGGTCTAGAGGATAAGAGTTGGGTAAATAAAACCCCATCTCATACATACATGGGCCAGCCCAACTGAATTTGAGATTATATAGTGATCTGAGGCCATGGCTCTGGCTAGAACATGGTGTCCACTTGTCAGTGTCTCCTCTGGACTATGTTTACACCTCAGGGAGTTCCTCCAGGAGTGCATTGACAATGGAATTGGAAGTTTCAAAAGACTTGGGATCAGAGCCATCTCTCCATCAGTAGAGAAGTATCCTGAGATACATTTAAACATGTAGGAATGAAGTCTGTTTCATGCAAAGAATATGAGCATGCACACTTCAATAGGTAAATTCTTTGTGAACATGAAATAATGTCACTGTAATTGAACAAGTAAATTGTCATTAAGAATATGAAGTGAAAGCATGGATAAGAGTGACCGTTGTAGTTCATTTATTTTATTACTGAACAAAATGAGGTTTAGAGATCAAACTTAAGAGTTCCTTTTACATCGCAGAGCTTGTAGGCAGAAGGCTTCTGTTTCTTGTGCTTGCATTTCTTCACTACTTTATTTGACTGTCTCCAAATAGAAGCAGCTTTAAGGTTAACACTATTCTTACCAGCCAAATGCTTCTGTATTTGGAGTGTATTGCAGGAACACTTACACCTGAAAATATGGTCCCACATCCTCTAGGGAATTGTGGAAATCTCAAATGATCATTGCTTTCAATTCACTTGATACAGGTATCAGATATCTCCAATAGGCTCAAGTGTCCTCACAACATCAACATCTGTCCAGAACTCACTGGAAAAAGGACACACACACACACACACACACACACACACACACACCCCAGAGCTACTGCCAGGCATCATCCTTTGGGACCTTGTGCACATTGTGTCAAGCCCAATTTAGGGTACTGTGTCCATTCTTCCTCTGTTTTAGTTTAGGCTCACGCCTTACTCACAGGGGATGCAGAAGTATGTCCCCACCAGGCAAGCTGGTGCATGTCTATAAAAGTAGCACTGTGGGACAAGTTTCAGTCATTTATGTATAAATGGACATACCTTGTGGACACACTAATAAGTGAAATAAATAGATCACAGATATGAAAATACTGTATTTTTTCTCTGGTATGAGAACCTGTGGATGTAAATGAATTCTAGAATGTATGATAGATTTTGTGAAATAGGAAATATTCAAAGGAATGTGGTAGGGGAAATAATTAGGGAAAAGAATAAATATAGCTTGAAAAAAAAAGAAAGCACATGTTTATAGGGGGTGGGGGATTGGGGACTGGGTAGGGATATGGGTAAAAATGAGAATTAGCTCGTGTTGTATACTAGTACAAATTCCCCAGTGTTGAGTGTGATTGTGAGCTGTATATAAAATGTGCCAATAAGGAATTCAATTTCTTTTTTTAAAAGCAGCACTGTGGGAAGCTGAGGCAGTAGGATAGCAAGTTGAAGTGCAGCCTGGGCAACTCACCAAGATGCTGCCTCAAACTTTTAAAGACAGGGCTAGGATGTAGCTCAGTGCAAAGGCACTGGTACAATCCCCAATAATATCCTCCTCCCCAAAGTATGTATTTCTATAAGCAATCTCAAATTCTCTGAGAACTGCACTACATAGCAAAGAAAACTGCTCATGTGTACCTTCCTCCATGTCCTGTTTGCACTGAGAAGCAGCCATGAAACTATTCCCACCACAGGATCTACCTGCATCGAGGCCACATGGTTGGCGTGAGGCAGAGCGAGGTTGCAGGGCACCAGTGGGAGATATCACACCCTGAAAGTCAGATGTTTGAGATGGTGGTGTTCTCAAGCTGATGCTTCCAGCCCAGACTATCAGGACAGCCTGAGACTAGGACTACACAACTCCAATTTGCACACACCGGCTTCTGGGTAGACACAGACCTTCCTCCCAAACAGACAATGCTACTGACTCTTCTTTTCCTGGGCTGTGTACAAAATGGCACCCTTCTCACTATGTTCACCTGCTAACCACTGGCTTGTCTTGCAGGGTATCCCGTGGGACCCTGTAACTAAGATACATGAGTGTGTTAGTGAATGGTGTGTATGTGTGTGTGTGTGTGTGTGTGTGTGTGTGCAGGAAGGAGAAAATGGGAGGGGGTGAAAGGGCATGGTGTGGAAGAAAAAGGAGAAAATAGTCTACATGAAAAGGAAAATGGCTGATATAAAAAAGAGAAATAAAAAAAATTGATGGCCATGCCATTTCTATTACAAAACCTGAGATTTGTGATAGCTATTATAAATACCATAATAATAAGCTAAATTATTTTATTATATGTTCCTTATTATTTTTTTCTCCTGGGAGACATAGTTATTCTTTTAGACTTATTTTTGACATAACTCTTCTTAAAAGTGTCCTCTTCATTTCTATAAGTTTTGTAGCAGTCAACATTTTGGTATTATGAAGAGGCAATTTATCATTAGTGCCAGCTTATCAATAAAACCATTTTCATGAATAAGTCGAAATTATCTTCTTATATATTAAAAAAGCACAGTTGGAATAAATTATAATTACATATCTTTTATGCTAAATGAAAGGTCATTTTCTCAGGTCTTTACTCACATTGAACTATTAGATGCATATTATAGTAAGCTACATTCCACTTTTTAAATGCGCCATTTTTATTGGTTTCCTTCTATCCTCCATTTCATTTGCTCATCTGCATTTCTGTTTATGCCAGCATCCTCTAATAATGCCATGACTTACTCAGCAAAATCCTACCACTTCTGGCAACTGACCAAACTCACACAATGTGCTTTCACATAAAAGCTTCCTTATTGTGGACTGCTATGTGAACTATTTTGGTAGGAATTTTACAATGCTACTTTGTAATTAAATGAGTGAAAATTAGGATCCAATTTTAAATTAACTTGCACAAAGTCATTATCATTCTGATCAGAAAAGCAATAGGCTGTGTATCATCTGGATAGTATGTTAGTGGTAAAGAGATGTCACGTATCCTTGGTCTTAACATCATTTTCATATTTGATCATAGTGTAATTATATTTAAAATAAATATTCAAAAATCACTTAAGAAGATTTATATCTTAAAATAAGATGGCATCTATGAGCTTCCATGTAGATTACTAAATAGAACAGTACTGTCACTTAATTTAAAGTATTTCTAATGAATTCATTATTATGTATTTTGAGGGAAACACATTATAGGAGTTTTAAAAATGGTTAATGAGAATTTGACATTTTTTAACTGGGAAAGTTCAAGTGTATTTATGTTTTATAATTCTAATAAATATAGAAAACAAATTCTAATGGATATAAATATAAAAGTGAATAATTTTTCTTAAGCAGACAATGACTATGATATGAAGAGAGAACTCCAGACACATGCTCCTTGGTAAGTAGTTTTGTGTAGTGTTTGTGAAGCATAAAATAAAAGCAGCTGAGTGATCCAGACTTTGGTACTTTTTCTGCATGTTAATTTTGAACATCCATGAATATGCACAATAAATACTATATAGTGATTATCTTTCAATGCCAAAATAAGTGGGAACCGCATTAACATAAATCAAGAAATGTGCCTTTCACCATTGATGGATGCAGGCATGTGTGCAGACTCACACACAAGGAAAGAACTTCTTGACTCCAAAAAGAGTTCACCAGTGATCAGTCAGTGATATCAGAAGTAAGAGGGAGCTAAAGTACTGCTGGTCCATCCTTCCTCCCACACTTTCTGACAACTTGAATGTGATCCCATCTGATCGTCTTTTCCAAAATAGTGGGGAAAAAAAATTAAGTTTCTGAACTGAGATACCACTGTATGTGGTTTGATACAATTATAGGGACAATGCTAATGTCTTATGGTTTACTTCAAGGTCAAATATGTTCCTTAGGAAATCACCTTCTCCTGGGTTACATAAATGCTAATATGACTCCAATATTAATTCAAAATTAGAATAAAATGTCTAGTGCACCAGGGATTTGGCTCTGCGCAACCGCATCTTTCTTGTAAACCCAAGGAGCTGAATTCGATCTTTTGTAAGGAAACACACACACACACACACAAACACACACAAACACCAAATGACTACTATGTTAAATTCATCATACATTTTACTATTTGGCAAGTGTGGCTTCCATTTTGGTATCTCTTTAATTAAAAAGTTGGTAATTACTTGGTTTACAGCCACATTAAGTCTAAATTTCCTTTCCACATATCTGAGGGTCTCTGTAACCAGATCATCTTTTCTTATTCTCTCTAGTATTATCTCTACCTTATTTAGAAATGTATTTTTATGTTATATGCTATCCAAAGCTTTTTAAGACTAAAAAAGGCAACCATGGGAAATTCTAGCAAAAACTTTCCTGGTTGAGAAGAATAGTCTGAAGAATTAGATGAGTAATTTGCACCCTCAGACTCACAAGAGCCCTCTGGTTTTCAGTAGTTTGTTCCTTTCCTGTTTTCTAGACTTGAGCCTCTCCTCATTAGACTTGTGGATTTTCTTCACAACTTCTTCTCTTACCACCTTTGTTGACATAGTTTGTTGGAATTGTTTCCACTAAGAATGTGTTTTTCATTCAGTTTTTTCTGTTACTGATCAGTTACGTGTCTTGGTTTCATAGTCCTTTGCTGTGTTCCAGTTCACCCAAGTTGGTTTCCTTCTGGCTCTACTTGGTACGTGTTACATATTCTGACCCAAAATGAATGCAAATTGCTTATACCCAGGTTCCTCTTATACATGTACTTTGTATCTAAACTATTTATTCATTTCTTCTTTCATATTATTTGAGTTTTATATGACAGACATTATGTTACAGTTGTGTTGTCTGTTGCTTAGGATTTACAGTGTAGTCTAAAAACTCTCTTACAAATGACAATGTGAAGTAATAAAAATTACAGGGATAAACAATAGCATAATATGACATACAACAGGTTCTAAATTAGATGGGAAGGGAGTGAATATAGAAGCAAGATGGTAGGTATAGCACACAGAACTACTATAAAAATATGGAGAAAGAGAGATGTAATCTAATTGGAGTTGTTAAAGAAGACTTACTGAGCAAGTGTCACATAAATTGAAGCCTTGAAAAAAAATGTCCTTTATTAGCATCAATTTTTTTTAGTCCAACTTTTGAGATAGGGTCTTGCTGTGTCATCTAGGCTGTCTTTGAACTCATTGTGCATCCCAGGATGCTCTTGAACTCATGGAAATCATCATGCTTCAGGCTTTTGAGTGCTGGGACTATAGGTGTGTGCCCCATGCCAGAACCTATGTTGACTATTTTAAGGTAATGATAGCATTCACTATTATGTCCATGTCATATATCAGAAAATTGAGGTTGAAAGAGACTGAGTACCTTCCCACCCAAGGTAACACAACTAGTGAATATCGGGTGAGACCTGAATTTGGGTTTTCTGATTCCCAAGCCCAATGCTTATATGCAGTATCACCCTTTAAGATATATTTTAATTTTGAGGAGCAGAGCAGATAGTATTTCAGGAAAATAATAAAAACGGATTACTCACTCCTACTATAACAGTAGCCTTGGCTATCTCTTGTAAACCATATGGACATAAATGTTCTTATCCCTTGAAAAAAGCAGAAAGGTCAAAGGACTAGAGAATCTACTGGGGGGTGTCAAAGAAGAAAGGATCTCTGAGGTCATGATTAAATACAGTGAAAATAAGACAGTAATTGAAGAGCAAAAATAAAATTTTGGTAAGAAAGTAGGATGTATCAGTTGAAAACTTCAAAAGTGGAGCAGTTCTGGACCATAACAGACTCTAAGATGTCATCTTTTGCATCCCTCAAGGTCAGTGTTAAATTTTATTTAATATCCTATATGTTAATTCTTAAAATTAATTTTATTGGTACACATCTGATATAAATCCTGATCATAGTCATCATAAGGAATTTGTACCTATATATAAAATATATTGATTCTTCTTTTGTCCCCATTCTCTCCTGTTCCCTTCTACCTTTATTCTCCTTATTTACAAAACTTTATTTCTATTTTTCCTCCCATTCTTTTCTTTTCCTTTCATTCCCTTCCCCCTCCCTGCTCCCTTGTCCCCCTTCCATTTGAAAATTTTCTCCCTATTTCCCAAAATCTATCATCCATTTTGATCCTTATTTACCATTTTGTTTTTGCATACAAGAGAAACAATGCTATATTTACACATGTGTGTTCAATTTATTTCATTTAAAAGCATCATTTCAAGATGCATTCATTTACCTAAAAATGTCTCATTTATTCTTCTTTATGCAAGAGTAGTACTATATTGTGTATAAAAACCACATTTTCTTTATCAATTCACCCACTGATGGGTACCTGGGCTGTTTCCAAGATTTTGCTAGTACAAATTGTGTTGCTATAAATATAGGTATGAATATATTGCTGTAGAATAGTCTTTTTAACTCTTGGGAAGACACCTAGAAGACGAATAGCTGAGTCAAATGAAACCTCTAGGTTTAGTTTCTTGAGGAATCTTCATACTGACTTGGACAGTGAACATTTGCAATTTACACTCCCACCAACACTGGAGAAGAGTTCCTCTCCCCACAGCCTCACCAATATTGGCTGTTAGTTGCTTTCTTGATGAAACCCATTCATTTTGGAGTGAGAAGAAATCTCTGTATTGGCTTGATTTGCATTTCTTGAATATCTCATGATGTTGAACAACTTTTTTGTACACTTACTTGCTGTTCACATTTCTTTTTCTGAGAAGTGTCTGTTCATTTCAGATGATCATTTCAGAAGGGGTCTTTAAATTGGGGGAATATGAGTTTTTTGAATTCTTTAAGTTTTCTAGATATTAGTACTCTATGCGAGGAACAGCTAGTAAAATTTTCTCCCATTTTGTGAGTTATCTGTTCACTCTGTTGGTGGCTTCTCTTGCTGTGTAAAAGCTTTTAATACAATGAGTTCCAAGTTGTTAGTTCTTTGTAATACATCCTGTGGGACTGGGTTTTGTTCATAGTCTTTGCCTATACTGGGGTCTATCTTCCATCAGATTATATGTTTCTGTTTTAGTATTTAGATCTTTGATCCATTCAAATTTTAGTTTACTGAATGATGAGAGACATGGGCAAAATCTTGGAAACAGCCCAGATACCCATAGGTTTAATCTTTGGCTTGTGGAAATCCAGCCTTCCCAGACCCATTTATAAAACAGGCTTTCTATCGCTTCTCGGCCTTTTGGCTAAGATCAAGTGTATAAAACAGGCTTTCTTCCAATGAAGGTATTTGGCCTCTGTCAAAAATATAGTTTCTTAGGGGCTGTGGATTTAGTTCAAGTGGTACCACGCCTACCTTGGAAGCACAAGGACCCAAGTTCAATCCCTGGTATGCCAAAACAAACAAACAAAAAACCACAAAGCAGGGCTGGAGATTTAGCTCAGTGGTTCTAGCACCTGCCTCACAAGCACAAGGTCCTGAGTTTGATCCTGGTAACCATATACAATGCTGGGCGTGGTGACTCATGCCCTCCAGCAATCAATACCACATACCACAGTGCCCAGCAGGGTGGCTCATGCCTGTAATCCCAGCACTCGGGAGGCAGAGGCAGGAGGATTGCTGAGTTCAAGGTTTGCCTGGGCTACATAGTGAGCTCAGGGCCAGCCATGAACTACAAGGTGAGACCCCCGTCTCAAAAACAAAAACAAAAACAAAACAAAAACAAAAACAAAAACAAAAACCACAAAGCAAAACAAATTGGAACTGAAAAAACTGGTGAAGAGCTGGTGGAACTGTGAGAACTTGGTATGCTATAGCCACTGGTGAGCGTCTTGCATTGAGGTTGACAGGAGCAAGAGATCAGTGCCCAGGGGGCAGGGCTTTTACTGTGTAGGTCTGAGAGCTGTTGCCCTTGCCTCCAGGTCTAAAGCTGTTCAGAGTCACTGTAGTTTGGGAACAGGGCACTGTTCATATGGTGGGCCAAATCAGGCCATAGAGAGTACTGAGGATGGTGATTTCATAGTACAGTTGGTATTTCTTCTCTTGAGTGATTCTGTTTTCCATCTTCTCTGTCAGTGCTTTTTTTTTTTTTTTTTTTTGAGTTGGTTCTTTTGGCTTGAACACCTTGATTTGTAATCTAGCAGAGTGTAAACACTCTTTTCAGCTTCCCATTCTTCTCATACTTAAACAAGGAGACCATCTGCAATCAGGAAGGCACCCTCCATAGCCCAGTGCTTCACCCTGGCAAATTATTCCCTAATAAGTGCACCTGAATGTAGTCTTTCTCTGCAGAAGCACAAAAAATTGTCTGCCTTTAGCTGCGGTGGGCTGGTTCTTAGCTCCAAGGTACTAACAGACCAGGAAATACTGGTGTCCAGGGTATGATCTCCTGGCTGGCTCTACCACCAGCCCCATAGGTTTTGTTGTTTCCTATTCAGCAGTCGGCAGTTATCGAACACCATGTGGTTGACACATTTGTCACATTTTGGGTTCAGATCTTCATAGACTCCAAATCTCTGGTTTCTGAGCAGTCAGATTTCATAAGACTGACTGGATGCACTAAGTTAGGATCTCTTTCTTCAAGTTGCTTTGTGGCTAGGCACACGGAGGAACACAGTAAATACTTCAGAGAAGCTTGTGGGGCTCATTCAGGGCTGGGGCTCCTCTAGCTTGATGGTGGGGAGAATAAGCACATCGCAAAAGTGGCTGCTGGAGTTGTGCTGGTGCTAGTGCTCTGACTGCGCATGTCAGGACAGCATGGCTGAAGTGCTTAGCACGCTGATGAAGGCTGGCAGTATGCCAGGTATTGGCTGTGCTGACTTCTGATCATCTGAAAGCTGTGCTTCTCATGCCCAGGAAGACTTTTAAAAAGGACTGATGCTTATTCACATCATTTTTGGTTTGGATATGAGCATTAGTACTGGTTAAAGGACTAATGCTTTTAATGTGTGGCTGCCAAAGGGTGAAGAAACTGCTCTAGTTCTTTAATAGAGTGGTGTCTCCATGTTTGGCCCACTGTCTCTGGCTGGGTTCCAACTTCTGTTGCTTAAACTCCCTGATGCCAACTACTTATAGCAAGTATAAGTAGATATCCATTAAGTACTAATGCTCATCTTCCTTATCAAAGAATGCTATTTCATTTTCTGTCTCTCTTTAGTATGTAGATGAGGTATATTACTCAGAGCCAATGTGATTACGAACAGTATGTACTTTCTTTGCCTCTTTTTCCCTCTTGTGGTGACAACTGAAACCATATATTGAAAATGGCTTGTAAGATGGAACCAACCTGGGTCCTTGAAACATGAAATGGAAGTTCTCTGTGTTAGATACTTTTCTCTCACTGCTGAGACAAAATATCAGGGTCCCAAAGTTAAAGAACAAAGGGTTATTTAACGCGTAGTTTGTAGAGCTTCTGTCCATAATCAGCTGGCTCAACAACAGGGTGGCACATGGCAGAGGGGCAACAGCTCATGGCAGACCTAAATAAGCAGAGAAACAAAGGACCTTAACAGTGTCTTTCTGCTCCTTTTATTTTGTCCAGAGTATGGGGACTAGGGCAGTGATAAACCAATCAGTTGACTGGTGTAATCACACTCCCTTAATCCCAGTGTCACACATTTTAGATTTAGCCACCTCTGGAAACATTCTATGACTGCATGAGGCTTTGGTGGGACATTTAGACATAAACTATGACATTTTGAGCCTGATCCCTCAAAGATGCATGCACATCTCTTTATGGAAAAGATAGTTAGCTCATCTCTAACAGTTGCAAAAGTCCTAATATTTTCAGCAGTGTTGAAAATTCTAAGTCCAAAATCTCCTCTGAGATTCAAGGCAAACTTCTGGTTATAAGACCCTGTACAAATTAAAACCAGATTAAATACTTTCAACATTCAATGACACAAGGTAGAGACTACCATCCCCAAAGTTATAAACAAGGGGATACAAAGGAGTGGAACCAAAGCAAATCAAAAATTCAGCAGGGCAAACATTAAATCTCACAGCTCCACTTCCAGCATCCCCAGCAATCCGTGGCAAATTGTGAACTCCAAAAGGCTTAGATAGCTCCACTACTATTGCTCTTCTGGTGTTTGTGGTCCCCATGGCGCCTCTCTTGGGCCAGCTTTGTTCCTTTCTTGCAGTTTTTCTCAGGTTATCCACATTCCTGGCTTCTCTAAACTTCTGGGGTCTGGACTGCATCTTTGCTTCCCATTCACAGCTTCACACTGGCCTCTTAGGGGCATAGTGCCTGGCCTCTGAGGCCTTCTTCTGACATCTGGGTGGAAGTCTTCCTGACTTCACAACCCTTGCATTCTGCATATTAGTTACTTTCTCTCCTTGCTGAGACAAAATGCTCAACACCCAGAGTTAAAGGTGAAAGGTTTTTTTAGAGGCTTCAGTCTATAATCAGCTGGCTCCAAGGCAGGGCACCCCAGGGGAGAGATGCAACACTTCATGGCAGATCAAGGTATCAAAGCAACAAGGGACCTTAACAGCATCTTTCTCTCTCTTTAATCTTATCTAGACTACCAGGATTAGGTGGTGCCAAAGCTATCAGTGGACTGATTTAGTAATCACACATATTCCCAGCACTACACATTCTAGATATAGCCAGCTTTGAATAAACTCTATGATTGCATGAGGTTTTGGGGGGACATTTAGACACAATCTATAACAGTCTCCCACGATGTTGCTATTACTAATCCTTTACCCTCTCTCCCTTTCATGCTCACAGAACTTCTATACCAATGATAGTGAAACTTTTAGAGCTTTCAGTGGTACAATAGCCAGGTGTGGCGTGTGTGTCAGAGACTTGTGACCACTATGGCATTGTGTCTAAACCAAACTTATATATCATGGTCTCTGTATTGGTTAGGGCTTTCTGGGGGGATTTATTAGGTTTACAGGATCAGAGCTGGGAGAGCCCACCATGGCCATCTACATGCTAGAGATCCAAAGTGTCTAGCAGCTACTCCATCCAGGAAGCTGGAAGCTGCAGATCAAGAAAGATCAAAGATGCAGCATCAGCCCATGACTGAAGGCTTGGAAGCTACCTGGAAAGTCATTGGCATGAGTCCATGTTGAAAGGCTGAGGAAACTGAAGCTTGATATCCGCAAATGATGGTATTAGTAGGAGGTGCACCTGCTTAAACAGAATGGATCTTTTCAAAAGCAGCCTAGCTTCCCCCTCCTTCTCTTTTCTTTACATGCAGGTGGCAAGCTTATTGGAATGGCAAGACCCACAATAAGGATGGGTAGTCTGCTATCAGTTTACTGGTCTGCATGCCAATTGTTTTTGGAGACCTCCCCCCACCCTGACTCACCCAGAGTGTGCTTTACTAATCTGCTAAATGTCTCTTAATCCAGTCAAACTGACAAAATTAATGGCCATGTTATTGCATACACAGAAATGCTAAGAGAAGACATGTACATAAAAACAATCAGAATTCTGGGAAGAATTTTAAAGGTTTTCTGTGTCTTTCTCCATTTTGTCTTTTCTTCTGTGAAGGCAGTGGTTGAAGCTTCCATGACCATTATATAACATTCAAATGAGGCTCACACGTTCTAGGAATGACAGTAAAAGACAAGAGAGACTGGTTCTCTAATGATACTTATCGTTCTTTTCAGGTTTCTAATATTAAGAGCAGAATATAATTTCTAATTCATATTTTCTTAATGTCACACTTCTTCTTTTAGGGGCCTTATCTGTTATTGCCTTGTGACTCTTCTTACTTGCACTGCTCATCTCTCTGCATTACTTTCTGGAGCTCACTATTCAAATCTTTGTTATTTCCTCATGAATCAATCTTGTCTCTTGATCCTTGGTCAACTTCAGTTCGATCTCTCTTGCCTTTAGCCAAAGGCTATCACATTTGATCTAGGTTACAGCCAGTACATGGCCATTACTTTAAGGAAAGCCATAAACCCAGCTGATGTAAATTCAGCAACTCGATTCTCTGAGCATATTTTCTATGTCTACTTTTCTCAATACCAACTTTAGATGGCCTTGCCAGCTCCATTTTCAGGTGAAAGTGAAAAACCTACTAGTATATAGATTATGTGATGGATAACACCCTGGGAAATCCATCATTCAAGGAATAGAAAAGATTGGATAGTGTGACCTATGATTTATAGGTGGGAAGATACCACTTATCATCTCCAGAAATATCTGTTACACTTACTGGTTGTACTTATACTGTGCAGTATAGTGTTTTCCACAGAAGGAAAGGCTCTCATGCCTGTTAAGAGTTAGTTATTTCCTTTATAAATCCATGCAAGTAAGCAAACAATAGAAGATGCTCTCAAGGTAACTCGCGGACAAGCAACTTTTATTTTCAGTTCAGTGTGGGAGGACGAGAGTGAAAACACAGGTGGGTAGTGCACAGCATGTTGCTTGACAAAAGCAGAGATGAAGAGAAAAGAAATATAAATGGTGGGAAATTCACACCTGCTTGATGTATCTTTGGCTTCCAATTTTCCCATTACCACCCTTACAGTATCAACTGGAGACCGTGAGATTTGTGTTTTGCTACTTCAAAAAAAAGTAGTAGCATCTAGTGAAAAGTCTGATCAATAATACTGAATATTTTTTCTGAGGTAGGTGTATTTCCTCCAGGGTACTAAAGTTTCTGTGCTTGGGAGAAATTGAGTTTTGGTCTGATCTTGTAAGTTCTTAAATTGAGCTGAATAAAATGAACTAGTCCATGCAGTGGGGTCTATATGTTTAAAAACTAATCAATAGTTAAATATTTTCACTTTACTGCCCTTTTCAATACTTTTATGATAACATGTCTGCTACTTTTCCAAATATCTTTTTATAGGTATTTAAAAGTCTGATAGAAATAGAATAATTTGGAGAAAATTTGTAAACATTTGTGTCTGTATGACAAAGTAAAGTTCTGAACAAATGAAAAACACAAATCTTTTATTTGTCAGTTTAATCATTAGCTTCATCATTTTTTAATTATGAAGTTGTTTTGTTCTTTCAAAACCCGTCAGTCAGAGTGGGTAGGGATGTAGCTCAATAGTAGGCTGGGTACTTTCGCATTTACAAGGCCCTGATTTGAGTCTACAACACAAAATCAAACAAGCAAAACAAAATTGCCAGTAAACAGACAAGCTAATGATTATGTGTTTAGTCTGCATGCTATTCCCCAAACTTTTGGTGAAAAATATACACGTAGTGTGTTAAGTTGCTCTGAATGCCCTATACCTCTCTTGTGTCTTTTTGACCACCCTAAAAAGAGATAGTAAGTGGCAGACCATTATTTATACAAATCATGGACTGCCCTTTCCTGCACATAATGCTTCTGACAACACAAATTCTCCTGATTTAGAGATTCCTCATGCCCTGTCATGCTATTCCACATGACATTGCTTTTCTCACATTGTAGACTATCTTTTTTGGAGGATTCTCTTGCTATGTAAAAGCATTTTGATGAGATTCCAGTTGTTGATACTTTGGTCTAGGTACTATGCCACTGAGATTTCGTCAGAAATGGAGACAACCCTCATTCCTGGGTAGGAAGAACCGATATTGTCAAAATGACCATACTCCCAAAAGTTCTACATAGATTCAATTCAATCCTGATTAAAACCTCAACTGTGTATTTCATGGAAGTAGAGAAAATAATCACAAAATTCATCTGGCACCAGAGGAGACCTAGAACAGCAAAAGCAATTTTAGGCAATAAAGATATGGCAGAGTGTATCACATACTCCAGCTTGAAACTATACTACAAAGCTGCTGTGATAAAAAACAGTATGGTACTGGCAAAGAAATAGACTTGAGGAACAGTGGAACACACTAGATGTTGGAGAAGCAGACCCAGACATACTGAACCACCTCATATTCAACAAAGGAGCCAAACACCCTCAATGGAAGAAAGATAGCCTCTTTAATAAAGGGTGCTGGAAAAATTGTCTTAGTTTTCCAAAGATTAAAACTAGGCCTCTGTCTTTTGCCATGTACTGAACTGAACTCAAAGTCCATTAGAGACCTAAATATTAAAACAGAAACATTTGCCATGCTTGGTAGCTCAAGCCTATACTCCCAGCACTCAGGAGGCAGAGGCAGGAGAACTGCTGAGTTCAAGGCTTGCCTGA
Source organism: Thryonomys swinderianus (assembly GCA_004025085.1). NCBI lineage: Eukaryota > Metazoa > Chordata > Mammalia > Rodentia > Thryonomyidae > Thryonomys > Thryonomys swinderianus. The sequence continues at coordinate 7,852 of PVIC010026451.1, read as the reverse complement.
GCTACATAGTGAGTTCAAGGCTTGCCTGAGCTACATAATGAGCTCAGAGCTAGCCTGCACTACAAAAGCGAGACCCTGTCTCAAAAAAACAAAACAAAAAACTAAACCAAAACAAAACAAAAAAACACCTAAAACATTAAATTTGCTGGAAATAGGTTAGGTAGAATGCTTGAAGACATTGCTATATTCCTATCATGTTAAGACTTTCACCTATTTTATCTTCCAACAGATTATATGTTTCTGTTTTATCATTTACCTTTGTGATCCATTTTTATTTTTATTTTTATTTTTTTTTTTTTGAGACAGGGTCTCACTTTTGTAGTTCAGGCTGGCTCTGAGCTCACTATGTAGCCCAGGCAAGCCTCGAACTCAGCAATCCTCCTGTCTGTGCCTCCCAAGTGCTGGGATTACAGGTGTGAGCCACCACACCTGGCCCATTTTTATTTTAACATAGTAGATGGTGAGATATATGGGGCTAGATTCAGTTTTCTATTTAGCTCGTTCCCATATAATCATTTACTAGAGATTATCTTTCCTTTAGTTTATGTTTTTGGCCCGTTTATCAAAATTCAAATAGCTGATTTGCTCTGGGTTATCTGCTTCTTGTATTCTGTTTCCTTTACCCATATGTCTGTTTTCTTACCAGATCCATTATGTTTTCATCATTGTAGCTTTGTAATATGACTTAAAATCTGGGATTGTAATGCATCCTGCTTTGTTTTTTTTTTTTAACCCAAGATTGCTTTTATTATTCTGCACTTCTTCTGGCTCTATATGAATTTTAGGGTTATTTTATCTTGATCTGTGAGGAATGCTGTTGTAATTTGGTTGAGATTGTGTTGTCTATATATCAACTTGGAAGTATGGCCAGTTCTACTCTTTTGGTTCTGTCTATCCCACAAGATGTGATATCTTTCCCTTTTTTTGTATCTTCATTAACTCTCTTTTTAGGGTGATGTAATTTTTATTGTTGAGGTCTTTCAGTTCCTTGGTTATGGTATTTCTTAAGTATTTAATTTTTCTTGATGCTACTGTGAATTTTATTGTATCTATAACCCCTTTCTCACCAAGTTATTTGTGTATAGGAATGATATTGATTTTTTTTTTTTTTGAGACAGGGTCTCGCTTTGTAGTTCACACTGGCCCTGAGCTCACTATGTATAGTCCAGGCAAGCCTCGAACTCAGCAATCCTCCTGTCTCTTCCTCCTGAGTACTGGGATTACAGGCGTGAGCCACCATGCCTGGCACTGTAGTATGTGGTATTGATGGCTGGTGGGCATGAGTCACCACACCCAGCATTGTATGTGGTTACCGGGATGGAACTCAAGATCTTGTGCTTGTGAGGCAGGCACCAGAACCACTGAGCTAAATCTCTGGCCTGGAATGCTATTGATTTTTGTGTGTTGGCTGCATATTACGTTACATTGCTGAATTTAGGTCTTAATTTCAGGAGTCTTTTGCCGGAATTTTTGAGACTTCCCATGTGGAAATAACAATAGTTGATTTCTTCCTTGCCTAGTCCTATTTCTTTTTTCTTTTTTTAAATGTCTTTATTTGTAAACTTTTATTCTTTCGTCTGCCTAACTTCTCTAGCTAATGATTGAAGGACTATGTTGAACACAAATGTTGAGCATGGACATTATTGACCTATTTTCAGATGAAACACTTTCAGATTTTCCCCCTTTCAGTATGATTTTGGGAGTTGGTTTGTCACAAATGGCTTTTATCGTATTGGGATTCCTTCCTTCCTTCTCTATTTTTTTAAATTTTCTTTTAATCATGAAAAGATGTTGAATTTTATCAAATTGTTTTACTTTATCTATTAAGGTGATTATGTAGTTTTTCGCTTTACTTCTGTTTATGTGATGGATTACATTTACTGCTTTGCCTGTGTTATATAATCCTTGGATTCCTGAGATGAAGCCTACATGGTCATGATGTATTATCTTTTATTTTTTTGTCTGTTAGCTGCATTCTTTTCTGTCAGTATCTTTTTAAAGATTTTTCTATCTACATTTATTAGAAACATTGACTTGTAGCATTTTTTTGTTAGATCCATGTCCAATTTAATGATGAGGATAATATTACCTTCTGAGAATGATTTGTTGAAAATTATTTCCCGCTCAATCTCATTAAAGAATCAATCTGTGGGAGTAATATTGATGTTAGATATCTTCTGAAGTTCTTGTTGAATTCAGCTGTAAATCCATTAAGTCCTGTTTTTTTTTAAACATGGTAATGTTTTTCTTATTTTTTTCAATTTTATTGCCTGTTATTGCTTTGCTCAATATTTTTAAATATTCTTGGTTCAGTTTTAGTAGTTCATAGGCATCAAAGAATCCCTCTGCTTCCTCTGAGTTCTGCATTTATTTACCATAAATATTTTTGTAGTTGTTGTTAATAACTTTCTGGATTTTGGCACTGTCTCTTGTGATTTATATATCTATATCTATATCTATCTATCTATCTATCTATCTATCTATCTATCTATCTATCTATCTATCTATCTATCTATCTATGTGTGTGTGTGTGTATGTGTTACTCCATTATATATAATATATAAAAATAAATTAAATTATATAATTAATATATAAATATATGTTAATAATATAGTAAATGTATTAATTTATATTAATATATTAATTATAATTACAAAGATTAATATATATTAATTTATATTAATATAATTAATATATTAATTTATATAATATATACTATTATATTATATATATTAGATATATACTATTATACTTAATATATAATAAATATGTAATGATATATAATATATATTACTCCATTATATATTACATATCACATATATAATATATTATATATTACATATTACATATATAATATATTATATATTACATATATAATTTATATATATTACTTTTGAACAAATGGACTTAATTGATACCTAAGAGAGCTCACTCAGAACCTTGTGCTTGTGAGGCAGGTGCATCACCACTGACATAAACTTCTGGTCCTTTCTAACTTTATTGCTGTTTATCTTTTCTTGCCTTCTTTTGGGGAGAAAGATTGGCTAAGTTTTTTCTCTTTTCTTTTTTCTTTCAATGAACTAGCACTTTGATTCATTGATTCTTTGTGTTTTTTTGTCCTCCATCTAATTAATTTGTGCTGTGATGTTTATAATTTCCTTCTTTGCAAAGTCTTTGTGCTTGAATTGTTCTTATTTTTCTAGGAACTTAAGAAGTTCCATTAAATTATTTGGGCTCATTCTGATTTTTCTGATGTGGGCATTCACAGCTATAAGCTTCCTTCATAGCACTGCATTTTTTGGGTCCTATAAAGTCTGGTGTGTTGCATTGGGATTATCATTTAATTCTAGGGACTATCTTGTTTTTAATTTCTTCTGTGACCAACTGATTATTCAAGAATATGTTTTTAAACTTTCATAGATTTGCATATTTTCCTATTGATTTCTAGTCTCACTGCACAGTTATCTGATAACATGAATAGTAAAATTTGATTGATTTGTATTTACTTAGGCAAACTTTATTAACTAAGAAGTGGTTTATTTTAGAGAAAGTACCATGTGTTTTTAAAAGAACATGTATCCTGTTATTATTGGGTGGAATATTGTGTGTGTGTGTGTGTGTATAGTTTTTTTGTTCAAAAGTCTAGTTTAACTGATATTTATTTATTGTTTTTTTGTTTATTGATCTGTATATTTGTCATAGTGGAGTACTGCATTTCTCTCTTCTGTATGTTTGAATGGACAGTTTCTTTCCAATTCTGCAGTCCTGGAATCCAACAAGTCTGGTTTTTGTCCATTTGTCCTTATAGCCTGAGGGTTTGTGAGAGACTACTAGCTAGAATATATAAACAATTTAAAAAAACCCAGCACCACAAATTTAAAGACCTAATTTAAAAATAGCCATCTGGAATGAGGAGATATTTTTCAGATAAGTAAAAGAAGGTAAGAAGCATATGAAGAAATATTCAACATTGCTGGTCATTTAAGAGATACAGATTAAAAACAACACTGAGATTCCATCTTGCTTCACAAAGAATGAATACTGTTATGAAATCCACCAACAGCAAATGCTGTTGGGGGTGTGGGGAGAAAGGAACTCTTCTCCACTTGGTAGAAATATACACTGGGGCCACCACTGTGGAGATCAGTATGGAGATTTCTCAAAAAACTAGGACAAGAGTTCATTTTTGACCTTGCTATTTCCTTGCTATGTATACACATGAAAGAATTAGAGGAATCATATTGCAGTGACATATATGCACCCATGTTTATAGCAACTCAGTTTGTAATAGCTAAATCTTGGAAACAGCCTTGGTGCGCGTCAACAGGAGACCGGATAAAGGTGTGGTGGTTTTTTAATAAAATGGAGTATTACTCAGCTACGAAAAAGATTTTATTAAAAAGTTTGAGAAGTAGTGGCATTAACTCTTCTTTAAAAGTTTTGTAGAACAGTAAAGCCATCAGGATGAGGGCTGTTATTTTTCAGTAGCTTTTTAAATTACATTTTAAATTTCACAGATTGATATTGGGCTGTCTGATATTTTTATATCTTCTTCATTCAAGTTCAGAAGTTCATATGTATCTAGGAATCTATCCATTTCTTCTACATTTTCCATCTTATTGGAGTAAAAATTTTTAAAGTAGGTGTTTATTGTCCTCTGGACTTCTGCTGGATCTATGATTTTCCCCTTCTCATTCCTAATAGCATGGACTTGAGCCTTTTCATTCCTTTGTTTGATAAGTTTACCTAAGGGTGTGCCATTTTTGTTTATCCTAAGAACCAACTCTTCATTCAATTCATTGAGTTTTTGTATCATTTTTTAGTCTCCAATGGATTGACTTTTGCTGTGATCCTTATAATCTCGTCCCTAGTGTGAGCTTTGGGTTTGTCTTGCTCCTCTTTTCCTAGTAGCTTGAGGTTCAGCATTAGATTGTTTATTTGAACTTGCTCTGTTTTCCTCATCTAGGCATTCACTGATATGAATTTCCCGCATAGATCTGCTTTCATTATGTCCCATAGATTCCGTATGTTTTACTGGGGTTGTTATTTAATTGAAGAAACTATTTAGTTTCTTCTGTGACCCATTGGTTGTTCAGCAGAGTGTTGTTCAACTTCCATGTGTTTGTGAGGATTTAGAACTTCTTTTCCTATTGAGCTTCAATTTCAAGGCACTATGGTATGACAGTATCCAGGGGCTAACTTGAATTCCTTTGCATTCACTTAAACCTGTTTTATGAACTGGCATTTCTTTATTTTGGAGAATGATCCATGAGCAGCTGAGAAGACTGTGTATTCTGACTTTGTGGGGTGAAATCCTCTGTAGGCATCAATTAAGTCCATTTGTTCAAAAGCTTGGTATTTCCTTATTGATTTTTTTGTCCAGTCGATCTATCTATCTGTGACAGTGGAGTACTCAAATCCCCTGCTACTACTGTATTGGTGCTTATCTGGTTTTTCATATCCATTAATATTTGTTGTATATAGCTGGGTGCATTTGAATTTGGTGCATAAATATTTATGAATGTCAACACTTTCTCTTGGATTGTTCTCTGTACAAGAATGTACTGTCCTTTTAATGAAATCAAAAAGGAAGCAGTGCTCCCAAATTCATTCCTGGAAGCAACCATTGCATTGATTCCAAGAAGAGAAAAGACCCAATCAAAAAAAGAGAGCTACTAACCAATCTTCTGAATGAATATAGATGTAAAAATCCTCAATAAGATGCTGACAAACAGAATATAGAGAATTATCAAGGAGATAGTACATCCTGACCAAGTTGGATTCATCCCTGGGATCTAAGGATGGTTCAGCATATGTACATCAATAAATGTAATACATTATATTAACAGACTCAAGAACAAAAACTATGTGTTCATCTCAATAGATTCAGAAAAAGCATTCAACAATATCCAACACCCATTCATGTACAAAACCCTACAGAGAATTGAATAGATGGACTTTATCTCAAACTAATAAAAGCTATTTATGAGAAACCAACAGCCAGCATCATTCTATATGGTGAAAAACTTAAACTTTTGACACTAAGATCAAGAACAAGACAAGGATGTCCACTATCAAGAGTCTTGTTCAATATAGTGCTAGAAACATTAGCCACAGCAATTAGACAGGAGAAAGTACTAAAAGGATAGAAAAGGAAGAAGTTAAACTGTCATTAAGTGCTGAAGACATGATACACTATGTAGAAGTTCCTAAAAAGTCAACCAAAGCACTGCTAGACTTAATTGGCAAATTTAGTGACATAACCAGATACAAGGCCAATGTTCAAAAATCAATAGCCTTTTTATGCATAAATGACAGACTTATTGAGGGAGAAATTGGGTAGTCAATCCTGTTCACAATAGCATCCAAAACAATAAAATATTTGGAAACAATTTAACAAAGGAGGTGAAAGATCTCTACTCTAAAAACTACAACACTCTGAAAAAAGAGATTTAAGAAGATATCAGAAAATGGAAAAACATCCCTTATTCCTGGATAGGATGAACTAATATTGTCAAAATCGGTATACTCCCACAATTATTGTATATATTCAATGCACTACTGATTTAAATCCCAATAGGATATTTCACAGATCTAGAGAAAATAATCCAAAAATTCATCTGGAAACACAAGAGATTTAGAGTAGCAAACACAGTTCTTGGCAACAAGGACATGATAGGAGGTATCACGATCCCCAACTTGAAACTATACTACAAAAACACTGTGACAACAACTACATGATACTGGCAAAGTAACAGACCTGAGGATCAGTGGAATAGATTAGAAGATCCAGAAATAACTCCAGATACACTAAGCTACCTCATCTTTGACAAAGGAGCCAAATATCCTCAATGGAGGAAAGATAGCCTCTTTAATAAATGGTGCTGGAAAAACTGGGTTTTAACCTACCCAGATAGCTAGATCTATCTCTTTCACCATATACTAAACTAAAATCCAAATGGATTAGAGACCTAAATATTAAAACAGAAACACTAAAACTTCTGCCAAATAGGTTTGGTAAAACTCTTGCATACACTGGCTTAGGGAAATGCTTTGTGAACAAAACCTCTATAGCATGAGAACTAGCAGAAGGATCAACAAATAAGATCTCATCCTATTAAAAGGCCTATGCACAGCAAGAGCAATCATCAGCAGAGCAAAAAGACAACCAACAATTTGGGAAGGAATTTTCACCAGCTGTTTTCTCAGAGGAAGGGCTACTATCTACAATACACAAAGAGCTTTAAAAAGTCAGCCCCTCCCATATGTAAAGACCCAATTAAAAAATGGGCATCTAAAATGAATAGACACTTTTCAGAGGAATAAGTAAAAGCATCTAACAAGTATATGAAGAAATGCTCAACATCACTAGTCATTGGAGACAAGAAAATGAAAACTACAGTGCTATTTTAACTCACTCCACAAAGAATGGCTGCTATCTTGAAATTAACCAGCAATAAATGGCGGTGAGGCTGTGGGGAGACAAAAAAAACACAGATTAGAGGTCCCATTTGATCCTGCTGTTCCCTGCTAGGTATATAGATGAAAGAACTAAACGATTCATATCACAGTGACATTTGTGCACCCTTATTCATAGCAGCTCAGTTTGTGATAGCTAAATCTTTTTTTTTTTTTTTTTTTTGCTTTTTGGAGACAGGGTCTCGCTTTGTAGTTCAGGCTGGCCCTGAGCTCACTATGGTGCCCAGGCAAGCCACCGCGAACTCAGCAATCCTCCTGTCTCTGCCTCCTGAGTGCTGGGATTACAGGCGTGAGCCACCACGTCCGGCATTGTGGTATGCGGTGTTGATTGTTGGTGGGCGTGTCTCCACGCCCAGCATTATATGTGGTTACC
>PVIC010026450.1:0-24528 GCA_004025085.1 Thryonomys swinderianus | reverse complement strand
AAAAAAAAAAAAAAAAAAAAAAAAAAAAAAAAAAAAAAAAAAAAAAAAAAAAAAAAAAAAAAAAAAAAAAAAAAAAAAAAAAAAAAAAAAAAAAAAAAAAAAAAAAAAAAAAAAAAAAAAAAAAAAAAAAAAAAAAAAAAAAAAAAAAAAAAAAAAAAAAAAAAAATTGACAAAGGTGAGCTTTCCAAAGCTAACAATAATTACCTTACTTAACTGTGAAATTAGGTAGAGATTAAAGCGAGTGAGGTCCCTGTCTGAGACATAAAATTTAAGAGTCCACCAAAAACCTCAGTATATACATTTTAAATAAATATTAATATATAATATTTCCACTGGTTTTAAAACATAAAAGTTTTAAGTAAAGACTCATGCTATGCAGAGCCATATGAAAGCCTGAGGCAAAAGGAGAATTATGTGTTCCTTTGCACATATTCTAGTGCGGTTTGTTTAATGTTAATTTTTTCTAGGACATTAAAATAGTTGGAAAATATTGAAAATGGAAAAATAGATGACATTTGACATGTTTTGAGTTTTAATATTTTATGTGTACTCAAACTGGAATTTATTATATTTTACTTTCCTAGCTTTTAATGGAATCAAATTTACTAGCAATATTTTCAAACTAATTTTTGGCCTCTTTAATTTGTAATTCAAAGTACAGCCATGCTTAACAATTTCCTTTGCCCACAGGAACAGTATAAAATTACCTACTCCTGGGGAAAGACAAGATCTAGAATTTCTACATTAATTGAAAGAAAACATATTATTAGAAAAAATTAAGTCATTACAGTGGAGTCAGAAAAGCAGAAAGAAAAAGAATACCTCAAAAGGCATCAGTAGGATGATAAGAACCTGAATGAACATATTAATTATATAAAATTTAAAAATGGTTTATTTCTCAATTAACTAGGATTGTCAGAGTAAAAAAAATTCTGCGCACACTATTACAAGAATATACTTATTAAAGCACCCAAAAGCACTGCCAATTAATAGACAAAGAAATTAAATAAACAAAAAGGAACAGATTGGTTATATTACAATTAAATGTGGGGGCTCAAATGAAAATCTATCAAATGGGACAAAAAGTATAAAATACAAAAGGAAAATGTAACACAAAAAGGAACTATAATAGTGAAACATAAAATACAAAATAGAGCAAAGGAAAGTTTGACATAAACCACAATTATACTGTAAGATTTTCTACTCTTCTTTCAGGGCCAGATGGATCAAGTAAATCAAAAAAATTTTAAATGCAGAACTGTTAAAATTATACCCCTAAAAAGCTCCATTTTATCAATACATTTAAACTCTACTCAAGCACCCACTGGACATGTACGGTAGGCAGCCACAAAGAAAAGTTCAATAAATTCTCAAACTGAACAGCCTGAATTTCCCACAATATAATGAAACTAGAGATTAACATGAAAAAAAAAAAACTAAGCACACAAAACTGGAAATTTACCAATACTGTGCTCTTCTAAACAACCCTTGATTCAAGACACATATTTAGGTCCTATGTAACAAGGATGTTACCTATTGCAGGGAAAATGGGAGTGAAAAAATTATTATTGCTCAAGAGGTTTCATATTCTCATAAAGAGACAAAAACAATAACCAAGTAATCAGTAAATATTTTTGAAAAGTACTGGAAAGTTCAATGGAGAAACATAAGACAGTTGGAGAAGGCAATAATGGCTGGTTAGAGACCTCTCAGCGAGTGGAACTAACATCTAGTAAGAAACAGGAGCAAGCCAAGCACATACGTGACAAGTAGCATTCTCGGGGACTGCTGTGGTTGGAATATGTTGCCCACAGTGTATGTGTTTGAATCTGTAAATTCATATGTTAATATGTTTGATGGGGCCTGTGAGAGGTAACTAGGATTGGATGAAGTCGTGAGGGGCAGAGCCCATGACGGCATCAGTGGCTTTATAAGAAGAGGAAAGAGTTCGAATGAACATGTTTGTCCTGTCTCACCTCCCATATTATAAAGCAACAAAAAGCCCTCAGCAGATGTCAGCTCCCAGAACCATAAGCCAAATAAAACTCTGCTCTTCCTAAGTTCCTCACTTGGTGATACTCAGTTATAGCAACAAGAAACAATCTGAGACAAGAAGGAAACATTATCCTGAGTAAGGAGCAAATTTGCTTGAGATACTGCCCAAGGAGGAGACACTAATGAACCAAGTCTAAAACATTTTTTTAAAAAAATTTAGAGAGCAAGGAGTAAAGCCTGAGTCATTTCAATAGTTGAAGGCAGGAAGAAGAAAAAGCCAGGAAAGGAGTCACTAAAGAGTAGGCAAATTAAGAAGAATGATGTCTTGGAAGCCAATGAAGGTCAGTTTCAGCACAGACAGAAATGATCAAATGGGTCCAATTCTGCTCTATCACATAAGGTGAGGACTAAAAATAACAAGCCACCCCAGGATTTGGCAAGATGAAAGTCACTGATGATTTTGTTATGGGTGGGGTCAGTAGAGGGAAAGTACTTGACTCAAAAGACATGGAAGGCAAGGAACTGGAACCATAAACACGGGCAAGTCTTGTGAAAAATGTTGCTGCAAATGGGAGCAGAAAAATGCAGGTGCTGCGAGAATATGAGTGGAATTAGCATCTTTTTAAAAAGGTGAGAGATACTACAGTATGTTTATACTGATATGTGACCATAAACCCCACAAAAATTAATGAAATAATTTAAAAATAGTAAAATAATATATCAAATTTTATGGAATTAGGATAAAGCAGACTCAGAAGAAAACATTTTAGTCTTTAGTGTTATTAAACATAAAAGTTAAATTGTTTAAGTATTGAACACAAAAAGCTACAAAGAACAAAACATAAAGAAAAGAAATGAATTTCTAAAGATTAATTCCAAAGTTAATGAATTAAAGAAACCCAGGGGCTGCAGATATACCTCAGTGGTATTGTACTTGCTCATCATGTGCTACATTCTGAGTTCAATCCTCAGCACTAGAAAATAAAATAAAACAAAATAAAATAAGCAAAAGGTAAAGTGGACCTTTGACTTACGAACTTGACTGGTTCCTGAGGACTGGTTAGGACTAAATTGGTATGCTAAGCTTTGGATGTTTAACTGATTGCAAACTATAAATAACAAGATACCGATGAATCGACCATTAACACAATTAACACATATTGTTCGTATGTGAAACCAGTTGTAACTTGGGGGTTCACTGCACATACAAAACACAGTAACAGATTAAGTCCAAGTGCTGGTTCTTTGAAATGACCAATACAACAGACAGGTATCTACTAAATTTCCCAGTAAAAAGGAGAGAAATCATATTGGGTATTTAAGAAGAATGTAATTGTAAATATAAAGGGAAACTTTAAAATAATAAACACATCATTTACCATATGCTTGGCATAGTAATTACATTAAACTAACGCATTTAACTCTTACAACTACCACATGAGGTAAGAATTTTATAGCTTAATTTTATAGGTAAAAAGATTAGAACAGAGAAGTTAATTAGCCCAAGATCATCTGCCTAGCAGGTGAGACCCACACTGAGTGCCTCATGTCAGTATTTATGCTTCTTTTTCCTTTTTTCCCTTGCAAGGCAGGTGTAGGAACCAATGAGCTAAATCCTGGCCCCCATGCTCTGACCCATTTTGCAGTCTCTCGAATTTGAGGAAAAGGTGTTTTCCAATACACAAGAACATGTAGATTTCTCAGAAAAACACAAGCTCTTGAAATTAATTAAAGAGAGAGAAAATTGAGCTAGCTCAACAAATGAGGGAAAATGGAAAGGTTAGTCAGAGATATAATGCCTGTTAAGAACCAGGGATCTGATAGCTTTATAAGTAATTCTTATAGTATTTTAAATATTTAAGATTCTTGATTTTATTGGCTTGCTATGAAAGCTCCTGAACTAATTTTCTGTAACTAACATAACTCTAACATCAAACCTGAGAGAGGTAGCAAACACATACACACACACACACGCACACACACACACACAATTACAGCTCCTCACCTGGAAATAAAAGTAATAGCTAAGACATAAGAGTGCTAGGAACTAAATTCTTGGTAATTCTAACTTGTTTACACATATTAACCATATCATATTCACAACTGTATTGCTTTCATTTTATAATAAAGAAATAAATTGAAGGTTAAGTGAATTGTCCCATACTACAACAGCATTAGTTCATGTTTAGGAAATCTACTAACTACTCATTGCATAAATAAAATAAGGAAGATATATAAAACATAGTATTCATAAAAGCTGAAAAGATACTTGATAAAATTCAGTTTCTAATTAACAAAAATTCATGGTGATTAAAAATGGGAATTTTCTTTTTAAAAAATTGATTTATGGATACATTTTATATATGTACATTATGATCACATCAACTTTGAGAACTTGCACCAGTACATGACTCATTTGGACACAGGAATTTTCTTAATATGTTAAAAATTAAATCATAAAGCAAAAGTAAAACATTAAATGCCTTTCCACTAAAATTAGAAACATTAATAATAAATATTTTAAAATATATAGACAAGCTCCCAATTTATTGAAGGATAAAAAACTATATTGTTTATATAAAAAGGAATACACATGAGTTCACAAATCTTCTCAATCTATGTTTTGAAAGTTAACAATCCAGAGTTAATCTTTTTATTCTGTAGACTTATAGTTTGGGTGGTGACCTGGTTGATATTTCTTTTTCCATACTTCTGATACTTCTTAGGACTTTTGTCTATTCAGAAAAGGAAGTGACAACAGAAATTTAATATTTTATTTTAAATTAATATTTTAGTACTTCATGATTCATTCATTCATTTATTTATTTATTTTACTGAGACAGGGTCCTGATTTATAGTTCAGCCTGGCCCTGAGCTCACTAGGTAGCCTAGGCAAGCCTTGAACTCAGCAATCCTCCTGCCTCTGCCTTCCAGGATTATAGGCATGAGCCATCACACCCAGCATAGTGGTATGTGGTATTGATTGCTGGTGGGTGTGAGTCACCATGGCCAGTATTGTTGTATGTTGTTATCAGGGATCTAACCAGGGACCTTGTGCTTGCTAGGCAGGAAGCAGAACCTCTGAGCTAAATCTCCAGCCCCATGATTCATTTCTTATGCTAAGAACCTGCGATTTCTCTTGTCTTTTCCCTCACTCCCATCAATGACTGTTGAACTGATTAGGTTTTCCAGACTTAGCTAATAAAAATATAGCATGGAAGAACAATTAAAATAATAATATCACTTTCTATCTTACTAAATGTCGGGAGCTGCAGATGACTTACTGGGACTTAGAACTTACTTACTTGGATTTAGGGATGTCTGCCCTTCCCTGCTGCATCAACCACTAGGATTGTTGGCCTTAAAACTTACTCATGGTTTAAGGATGTCTGCCCTGCCCTACAGGATTTTCAACTATAGGGATTATTGTGGATAATGGACCTGTTTTATGCATGCAAACATTATGGGTGTGAAGGCTGTGTACCAAATAAAGGTGTGGTGAGTTTGGGGCATTGGTTTTTACATGTGTACAGGTTTTGTCCTTTTACTACTACTGTTTGAGTACCAAGAGTCCAGTCCAGGCTCAGCCTTTTCCTCAAGGTTCGGATTTTGTTGTTTGTTGGTTGTTAATCCTTGTGCTGTGGGACTCATGGGGAACTGGAACTTGCCATGAGGGTTCTAGCTGCATCCTTTTATCCAGTCTCCCATAGTTAAAGACTATGCAAGAAGCAGATACTTTGCTAAGTGTTCCTCATACATTATTTCACATTGTTAGACTTCAGTGTAAATTATAATGTACTGTGTATATTTTCCCTATTGTACCTAAGAGGGAAATAAAAAATGAAGGCTCAGACGTTAACTTATTTGCTAAAGATCACAGCTAATAACAGCAGGACCAAAATTCAAACTTGTACCCTGTCATATCAGAAATTTCAGTTTCACTAGGCTTGCTGACTTTTATCTGGTGACTTTATTGCTGACTCCAGCTTTTAAATTTTACACTATGTCTCTTTGAAACCATAGCTAGCCAGTAGGCCGAAGGCTACTCAGTGTGAAATATTCCTGTCTTATCAAAATTCCCACTACCTATATTCTGTATATATAGAATCTGAGATAAATCTGATTTTTAGGCCTTTTATATACAGAAATAAATTCTTAAATATGATGAGTATAATTAAATTTCATCTGATTTCTGTCCATCAGGCAATAAATAGAGAAATCTATTTAGTGAGCTATGACTACTAGGCAAATGCGTATTTTTTTTAGAACTATTCATTGATTTAAAAAAATTTTGTCATCAACCTTTGCAATATGTACACCAATAACAGAGCCTCAAAGGATCATTAGGTACGCTTCTTAAAATACCTAGTGAATATAAAATGAGGAAGTGTGTCCTCACGTGGCACAAAATGTTTATCTTAATTATCAAATTTTAATGCCTTGACTTTCTCAGGATTCACATTTAGAAATTTCAATAATCATTAGTGTGAAAATAAAAGATCTTCTTTTACATGAACTAGCTTTGAGAATATACACCATGAGATTCACTACTTTAAGACATAAATTTAAACCCAGGCTCATTTCTTCCAGCATGATTTTTTAATAGACAATATATAATTTTATATATTATACAATTTTTATTTTGAGGTGTTCAAACCTGCAAGAAAATGGAAAGAAAAACTGTTATTTCTCATCTAAATTCTCTGTCAATATCTTCACACCCACACTTTCCATTTGTCAGGTAATTGGGTTATAAACCACAAATATGTGACATTTTATCTCTAGATACTTTAATATGCATTTCTTAAGAATAGCGTTTCTCATGAGAAGAGGGATTAAGAGTTGAAGGAAGCTGAGAGGAATGGGAACGGAAGACAACCAAAATAGAAAAGAATTAATATCGGTTATGTACATGTATAGATGCCTCACCATAAATGGAATCATTGTGGACTACAAATATGCACTAATAAAAATATATTAATAGAAAAGAACATTCTAGAAATGAACTACTAAGAAAATCAACATGAATCTGTGACATAATTCAACAAAAAGCTCACACTCAGATTTTTCCCTTATTTTACAATCTATTGTAGTTGTCTGCCCTCCACTCCATCTCTGTCCAGTATCATTCAGATTTGTACATTAAATTTGCCCATTTTTTCACCATGCTCCCTTAATCCAGGATGGTTTCCAACTGCCTTGGCTTTCCCTACAATACAAAATTTTTTGAAGAACCCAAGCAAGTTGTCTTGTTTGTTTGTACCACATTCCGGATCCTTCTGATTCTTTTTTGTGTAAATTTTCCAGGATGTGAACCACGATGGTAAACTTCACATCAAAAAGCACAGAATCCCATGATGTCACACTGTCTCATTCACTCCAGAACTTTTCATGATAATGGTACATTTTCTCTCTGGTAACTAGTAGGTAATTTAAGGTATAACCACTTGAGGTCATGTAAATATTCTGTGATTCAGTAAATCTGTACCCCAAAGGCTTGGCCATTCATTAATAATCAATGCCTGAACCAGTAATTATACTGAATGTTACAAAATCATGATTTTTCTAATTGTATCATTCCCTTTAGAGTTATTAGCTGCTTTCTGCTGCCAAGAAGGTATTTCCTTCCCACTCTCTCTCCTCATGTCACCAAAATTTTATGATCGATTTTTAAAATCAAGTGTGTTATAACCATTTCATCTTTTTTTTTTTGTTTTGCTGCTGAAATCATTCCAAATTTGGTCAGCTGGTGGATATTACCTCTGAGGTCCTTTTGATGTGGCCCCATTCATCTCTGAGCATTGTGTTGGCTGCTGGCACAAGGTATTCCAAACTCACCTTGTAATTTTCTTGGCTCAAACCTGGTATCTTCCATATCTCCAAGAAGGTATTTCCTTTTTTTTTGTAAATAACTTTGGATAGAATTACTACTGGGATGTTTTATATGTATGAGCATGGTTAATAACAATTGAAATCCAGCACTATAAACTTTCTCATCTTCTAAAATCTTAGATTTTCGGTGACACCAAGATATTTTACTGAGTAGTTCAATAGTAGCAAATACAGGAAATACTGGCAGAATATAAAAACAATACCGTATCCAATTACAAACTTACTAAGTAAAATTATAAAATTATATGCAATCTCTTTATACAAAATACTTATATATGTCTTATATATAAAATGTATTATTTAGAGAGTATGCTTAGAAGCCACTTGAATTAAGTATCACTTCTGTGGACAGGTTATTAACTTCTTATATTCCTTAAATAATTTTTGTTTATATTCTACTTTCATACTTGATTTTTTGCATATTTTCTTTTAGTTTTGTTTTGTGAATATATATAAAATTTACATGTTTCACAAATTAAAAATAGATAAAAAGGAGAGTCGGGATTTAGCTCAGTGGTGCTTCTGCTTGCTTTGTAAATGCAAGGTTATGAGTTTGATTTTCTGTACCATACAGACAGACACATACAAATTATTTATATAAATATATATATATATGCACACACGCACACAAATAATATATATATATGAATGGTTAATGAAGTCTTAGTCCAATCCTCTCTGTTTTTTCTCAGTACATATGGATAGATGGAAAGGTTGGTAAATACCATCTGTTCCTGTATATCCTGTTTGTCTTTTTGCACAGAAGTAGCACACACTCTCACACACATATACATACACACTATATATATGTTTTATTTTTTCCTTATTTTCACTTACTATGTCCTAGAAATGATGCCATATCGATTCAGAATTTTTCTCCTTATTTTTACAGCTATTAATAACCATTTTAACTTGTTTTTATACATAATTATTTAGATTTTTGCAATATTATAAATAACACATAATAAACTTGTGCATATAATGTTTTGAATTTGCCTTCTGTAATATTGAAAGAGCTGTATGTAAAGGATAAATTTCCAGAAGCTGAATTTCTAAATTAAAAAGCAAATGCCTATTTTTCTGAGCTGTTCCAAACTTCTTTTTCAAAGGGGTTATAATATTTTGCATTCCCACCTGCAATTTATGAAAAATTTCTTGCCCTAGTACCTGGTCAATGGAGTATATTGTCAAATTATCAAACATATAGGTTATAAATGATACATTTTAAAATATTTGAAATTTAGAAATTCAGTCATGAGCAAGTTAGTGTGTCTCTTAACAGTTCAGATAAAAATGTCCATCCTACAAGATTGTTTTAATGAACAAATCTATAATGGATATGTTTACAGACACATTATATAGCTATAACTTGACACATAAATACTCAGTAAGTTGTTATATTTGTGATTAATATTGTATAATTGGTAGGCAATAAATTTCTATAGAATTTATTTTAGTAAACAAATCTTGCTGACATAAAAGCTATCATTCCTACAGGTGTAGAGATTAAGATTCAGAACTCTTAAAGATCATTATAGACAAATTATTTTTATCTCATAACCCATCTTGATGGTGACTGTCAGAGTGTAATAGTGACTCAAATGACAAACCTTTGGTAGTGACAGTTCATTAGCGCTATGGGATAAATATGTAAGTAAATACATATTTCCTATCACTCATTTGGTTCACCCTATTGACTTGGTAGTTGGAGAACTGAAAACAAAGATATTCTTGGGGTTTTCTATTCATAACACAACAGATTCATGTCAAAGTCGAAATGACAAACTAGAATTCTTAAATTCTCATTTCATGTTTATTATCTCATAGCACACACACACTTTGCATCTTGCTGTCTCTCTTTGTCTTACAGACACACACACAAAATTTGGCCCTAAATACTTTCACTTTTTAAAGTAACACAATATAGCTCTTTTTTTTAGAATATTGATTTTAGATCTGAAAAATTTAATCAAATTATGGAATAGGTTTGACATGTGATATGTATGATGAAAAACAGCATTTACAAATTCTCATGACTATACAACATGTTCATTTACCAATTATGTTCTTTTCCCTACAAGAAAAGTAAGCTTTAGCATCAAATAAGTGGGAAGGGGCTTGAGTTCAGATTTAATGAATTAAGGTCAATGGAAAGTAAAATATAAACAGCTTTCAAATGCATAAAAACCTAATTATTACAAGCATCGTAGAGGCCACCGAATCTTTGATTCTATTGTTCATTTTTGCTTTTCCAAGGAGTGAAGTTCCTTTGTAAGCAGAGGCAGTAAGTTAGTGTCCACGGCTTGGAGACTGTGGGGGAGATAAAGGGTAGCATGAATAAATAGTGCGGCTGCAGAGGCAGAAAATGAAAAATAAAATGACAAACTTTCATACAAAGCAATACATCAAGTACAGACTAATACCCAGCTACACTTGATCAAACTATCACTTATCTGAGGATCTCAATTCTGACTTAATTTGAATATGCAAAACAGCTTCTGAACAATGAAACACGAGTTAGAAAACATGTGCACTTTACCAGAACCATTTTAGTCACAATTCTTATAAGGACTTCATCTTTTGTCTTGAGAGAGAAAGGAAGCATTACAGGGTTTGGAACAAACATAAAAGATCAACTAATTTGCTTTAAAACAGTGGCTTTGCCTCAGGGCTGGGAACAGACTGTGGGAGGAGGGGCAAGGACAGGAAGCAGAGAAGCCAGGTGGGAGATTACAAGGACAAAAGGTGACAGAGGGCTGGACCCAAATGGAAAGGGTGGAGCCTGTAAGAATCGGTCAGATTCTAGGAATGCGTTGGAAGTAGAATCAGAGGGCTTCGTCATTGCAGTAGGTATGAGGAGAGACCGAAGACAGAAGAAGGGTACCTCCCTTTTCT
The DNA here is from genome assembly GCA_004025085.1 of Thryonomys swinderianus. NCBI lineage: Eukaryota > Metazoa > Chordata > Mammalia > Rodentia > Thryonomyidae > Thryonomys > Thryonomys swinderianus. The sequence goes on along the minus strand of PVIC010026450.1, from coordinate 13,746 downwards.
TTGCTCGTTTTTGGTTTTGTATGGTATTGCTGGTAAATGAAATAGGGAAGATGAGGGGAGGAGCAGTTCGGACAGAGATCTTGATGGTTTCTTTATGATGGTTCCTCAGCATCAAGGAAAAAAAATATCTATTAAATAGACTTAGTTGTAAAGCATAGAACAAATAGATGATGTATCATTACAAAACACTTTCTAACACTTCCCTAATTTGGATGACTAATCCTTGACAATTCAAAAATAAGCCTAAGGCTTTATATTTATTCTCTTTTATAACACAGATCATTCCCATCCTGAAAAGAAAGAAAGGAAAGCATTATGTTTCATTACTAACAACTGAGCAGACAGACATGCATAATCACATTTAACTGGACTAAATAAGGAAAAGTCTTCATGGGTAAAGTTTAATCCAGAAGAAAAATTTTCTGGAAGAAAGGAAGTGAGATATTGAGCCTGTAGGATCTTATCAGAAATCCAAGAGAGGAGTGATTCTTCCTTCTGGAAAATTCAAGAAGCATGAGTTAAAAGCCAAGTCTGTTCATTCAAGGACACAGGACAGAAAAATAAAAGTGTGAGATTCTCTCAGAGGAGTCACAGGTGAGAAGAAGAAACACTTAGACATGGCAAATCTGAGGCCTCACAGACCTGATGGCCAATATCCATTTCCTCTCCAGAGAGGATGATCAAATTGTGTCAAAACCACCTTTACGCCCCAGTAAAAATTCTCTAATTTTAACCTGGAAAGGATTATTGTTCAAAAGGTATTAACCAACTGTTCAACACCTTCAGTCAGGACCAGATGTGAGAAGAAAGAGGGATAGTTTAATCCTAACAGAATTTATTACTTGTTATTAAATCCCAGAATGAGGTCCTGAGAACAGTCTAACACCAGATTAATCTTTCTAAGCACCACTTTGAGTCAGTGGCCTCTGCCAGGTTCCCAAGGCTTCTTGTTGCTTCTGGCTACTGCGTAGATGTCCAGTCACTCTGGTTGTCCATCAGTCTTTGGACGGTGCTCACGGCGGCACCTCAACTCCTAGGACATCTCTGGCCCTGCTTTACCTTTCTTTAGCTCCTTTCAAGACCTGACAGTGCCTCTCCACATCACCCTATGCAAAACAGCCCTTTTATTTTTCTGCTTTTCTGACACTTGCATCTTTCCTTGGCTTTATCTGTACACATTCACTGATTGTTTCTGATGCACTTAATATACTTCTCACAATATTTTAATAGCAATTTAGTAGCTATGAACAAATGAATGGACATTCTTTGATACTTTTAAAAATAAAGTTAGACTGTTTCATATCACTTTGGAATACTATAAGTCCATGTTAAGACACAGTGAAAAGATGTAAAATATAATACCTAAGGAGCACTTAACACTTTTGAGTTAAATATGTAAGATCACCCTCATTGGATATCCAAGGACTGGGTTTAGGGGATGATATATGCTGGTTCCCTCCAAATACTGACCTTGATAGAGTATGTTCGTGTTCATAGTACAGAAAATGACAAAATCTGCAGAAGCACTAAAGTACATTCTTTCAGGCTATGTCTGAATTCCAGCCTCCAACTGCTATATTTATAATATCTAACAAATGAGTCCTACTATTAGTATTAATATTAGCACTAGTATTAGTAAAACAGTTGAAATTAGGAATCAAGAATGAAAATATAAAGAAAGGCAATGAGGGAAGGGATGAAACAGGAGAGAAAAGTAAAATGTAGCTTCCTGGAAGACAGAAGAGTAAGGATTTAGCACCAAGTAATGAGCTAAATTGCAATTTACTACTTTATGAACTGTGATGTAAAGTATAATGTATTCTGCAAATTTTAAGAGATGTTTGATTAAAATTTGCCAAAGTGCTTTTATTTCACTCTTCAAAGTAAAAAAAGATGGAGATGAAAATTCTGGTTGTAATGGCAATAAAGCTGTATATCACTTGTGAATAGTTACAAAATATGGGGACATGATTTAAACCTGTGTCACAGGCAAAGTGATCATGTTTATTGATTGTAGCAATATATGCCCAACTGTGCACAGGAGTAATGTAAATTAATTTAAATTTCATTCACTTATAATTTAACATCCCTACACCAAAAGATTTCTAGTTTCTAAACACTTGAGCATTTTGCATTTCCCCAGCACTAGATGTCTATGTTTATTGTGGTCATTTACTTTTTATATTTCATTTATATTAATTCTCTCAGGATGGAAGATCACTTGGTAAAATTATCTTGTTATAAAAAGCAATATTACTAGCTCAATTCAATGCAGAGGGAAATACTGCTATTATAAATTATACATCAGCTTTCCTGTCTCCTCACTAATTTAAGATTCCTGTTTATATGGTTCAGACTCTTTATAAAAAAGAGAAAAAATAGCAAAAGTACATTCATGTATGACTATTGTTTTAAAAAGCTATGCTAGCTTTTTTGTTTTTTTAAAATAGTCCAAAGTATCCTCATCATTTTTGGGACTGTCTAAGTCTCTAAGTAATACGTTTTATTCTTTACCTTTTTTTTTTCATATTGTTGTTGTTCTCAATAGTTCTAGAATAAAGTAATTGACAAGTCTAATATTTTATGGGAACATATTATCCCACAAATTCTCATATAATTATTATGGGAACACACATCAATGATAAAATGAGAAAAGAACCCAGAATATCTACTTTAAATAACCAAGTCTACCTTCTCCATTGCTGCTAAAATGATTTTTTAATCTTTACAAGAGACCCCAAACATAGATCCACATAGGCTTTTAGATTGTTTTCGTTTAATCTATACTCTAATTGCTTTTCCTTGCTATCGAAGAAATAATAGAACTGTGGGATGGCTCCAGATACTATGGTAATCTCATACAAATAGATGCATGTAAATAATATGCATAACTAAACAAACATGGTGCTTGTATTACACCCTACACTGATTCAAGTAATTTAGCAGCAGATCCTTCCTGCAGAGGTAACCTTAATATGAAATCAATTCTCGTGACACCTAGGTGTCCACACTGTAGACTTCCTAATTTCTAGTGATTTGCAGAGGCAGAGGAAAGGAGGGGAGGCCTGTGGTAGGGAAGCCAATTCAATGGCCACCCAGCCCGGAGGAGTTGGGAGTTCAATGAGAACTAGATTACCAGGTGTTTTCCTAGTAAAGAAATGGGGAAAAAAAATGACAAATAGAAATTCTTACCCAGCCACAGCCGCTGGCAGGGGCCATGCTAACTAAAAGGGACCAGCAAAATTGCCTACCTAAAAGAGAAAGAAGGCCAAAGAGTGGCAAGCAATGTGCGCAGGTGAGCTTGGCAAAGGTGTTAGGAGAGAAGGAGTGGAGGGCACACACAGAGGGCCCGGAGAAGGCCACTCTACTGCACACATTTGAAGGGTGGGCATTAACTGGGCCAATGCAGGACAAATTTGTATGTTCAAATTAATGTTAATTCTATAAATAAGAAACTCCTAAGTGGTTATAAGTATTTTGGATTTAGATTTTGTTTAGATAATTTAAATTTTATATGATTTCAAATTGCTGCTTAGATAAGCATTGATAGTTTTGAAAGACACAGTTTAGAAAGTTCCTGCACTCCGTTTATTTGAAGCCTCCTATGGATGGTGCCCGCATAGTTTGATTGAGAGTCCTTAATTAGTAATCTCTCATAGTTTTCTGTTCAGCGCAATGTGTTGCTTCTCTCTATTGATCCTGGCTTTGAAGCTAGGATTGCAGAACTTTGGGTGGATCTGCCTTAAGCATCAAAGCTTCAAATCTTCTAACATACTGTACCTGGATTCTGTCAACTTAGTGTACCTAAGCAGATTCCTACAAGTGCTTTGACACTGATTTTTGCTCTCTGCTTACACTTCAATTAATGGAATGAACATTTTTGGGGGGCGGGGCTGGTAAGAGCAGTCTTGTTCACAGTACAAACCTAATTCTCTTTCTCCTAATGAAGGTGTAATGTATATTCTGTAACATTCAGTGATCCAATAGGGACAGAAAAATTAAGAGAAGTGGATAGTTTAGAATAAGAAACACTGCAAGGTGGAAATTAAGAAGTCAAGCTGCAAATAGGGAATCCGATCTAACTTAAAGGAGCAGGGAATCCAGCTGAGAGATGGAGCATTGTCCAGAGAGGCCAGTTTTGAAAAGCGTTAACTATCATCAGGGAAAAGAATAAGTGTGAAAAGGAGTGAGTAGAAAGCAGTCTATTACCTGTCTATGACATGCAATTTCTTATCAAAGTGAAAGGATCTAATGCAGATACACCAAAAAGGAAGCAGTTGAGTATAAATGACTTAACCTCATCATTCTTTATGACAGAGTAATACTCCATTGTATTTTTTTATAAAAACCCACATTTTCTTTATCCAGTCTAGAGTTGATGGGCTTTTGGGTTGCTTCCAAGATTAAGCTATCACAAACTGAGCTGCTAAAAACATGGGTGCACAAATGTTGCTGAGATATGAATCTTGTAATTCTTTTGTGTATATCCCCAGAAGGGGAATAGCAGAGTCAAATGGAACCTCTAATCCTAGTTTTTTTAGGACAATCCCACCAACAGGAAGGGTTCCTTTTCCTCCACAGCCTTACCAGCATTTGTTGCTGGCTAATTTTGAAATGGCAGGTATTCTTTGTGGAGTGAGATGATACCTCAGTGTTGTTTTCATCTGCATCTCTTGAATGACCAGTGACATTGAGCATTTCTTCCCTTCTTGACTGCTTTGACTTCCTCCTCTGAAAAGTGTCTGTTCATTTCAGATGCCCATTTTTGAATCAGATCTTTAAATTAGGGGAGGCTTATTTTTTTAAAGCTCTTATATATTCTAGATAGTAGCCCTTTGTCTGACGAACAACTGGTAACGATTTTTTTCCATGTTGTTGGTTGCCTTTTCACTCTGCCAGTGGTTTCTTTTTCTGTGCAGAAGCTTTTTGATAGGGTGAGATCCCATTTGTTGATTTCTTCTGTTAGTTTTTGTGCTATAGAGGTTTTGCATGATTGATATTGTGAAATAGTAATTACTGAAAGGGAATGGGGTTTAGGGGTAATAATGAGGGGAAGGAAAAAACTGATGGTAAAAAAAGGAAACAAAGCTTGTGTGTAGAGGGGCGGGGGGTTGTAGGGTGGGTAGCAGAATGGAAAAATGAGAATTAAATCATGTCATATACTGGTACAAATTCTCAATGTGGAGTGTAATTGTGATGTGTATATATAATGTTCCAGTAGTTGTTTTTTTTAAAAAGGAAGCAGTTGGGGCCAGAGGGTTAGCTCAGTGGTTCTGGCGCCTGCCTCACAAGCGCAAGGTCCTGAGTCCGATCCCCGGTAACCACATATAATGCTGGGCTTGGAGACACGCCCACCAGCAATCAACACCGCATACCACAGTGCTGGACGTGGTGGCTCACGCCTGTAATCCCAGCACTCGGGAGGCAGAGACAGGAGGATTGCTGAGTTCGCGGCGGCTTGCCTGGGCTCCATAGTGAGCTCAGGGCCAGCCTGAACTACAAAGCGAGACCATGTCTCACAAACAAAAACAAAAACAACAAAAAAAGGAAGCAGTTGTTAAATCTGGATGTTGGGTGCATGTGTATAATAAGTGAGTGGGTCCTAAGAGGTGACTGCCTGCAACATGACACCCAGAAAACTGTGCAAAAGTGCAAATTCTCAGGACTCACCCCAGATCTACAGAATCAGAGACCCTGGAGATAGAATTCAATGATCTGGGTTTCAATAAGGCCCTCTGAAGATTCTGGTACACACTGGAGTTTGAGACTCACAGTGCTACAGTTTGAGAACCACTGCATGGCATGGGATGAAGCTCACTAGCTCACTGGTTACATTCCTACCAGGCAAGTGCAAGGTTATGAGTTCAATCTCTGTAAGGGTTTGCCTCCTTGCTCAAAGATAAGGGGGCTGAGTGTGTCTGGAGTTGTTTCTATGTCTTCTAACTGGTTCATTTGATCCTCAGATCTGTTCTTTTGCCAGTACATTGCCAGTACCAGTAGAGTAGTTTTCTAATGTATTTTCAAGTTGGGTATGGTGGTACCATCTCCCTTGTCTTCGTTGCCTAGAATTGCTTTTGCTATTCTAGATTTCTTCTATTTCAAAATGAGTTTTTGGATTATTCTATCTAGTTCTGTGAAATATGATGCTGAAATTTCAATCAGGATTGCATTGAAGCTATATAGCAGTTTTGGAGGTATGGCCATTCTACTATATTGGTTATCCCTACCCATGAACAGAGGCTATCTCTCCATTTTCTGATATCCTCTTCAATCTCTCTCTCTCTCTCTCTCTCTCTCTCTCTCTCTCTCTCTCTCTCTCCTCTCTCTTTCTTTTACAGAGTCCTATAGTTTACAAAGTGGAAGTATTTTACTTGATTCATTAGAATGATTACTAGATATTTCATTTTTATGGATGATTTTTTGAAGGGAATTGTTTCCCCAATTTATTGCTCAATGTCTGTTATTCATGCACTAAAAGGCTATTGATTTTTGAACTTTGATCTTGTATTGATCCACTCTACTGAATTTGGATACTACACGTAGAAGTCTTTTCATGGAATTTTTGTGGTCTTCTATACAGACTCATGTCATCTGCAAAAATGACAGTTTACCTTATTCATTTCCTATCTTTATTTCCTTTATGTTTTTCTTTTCTCCAATAATTGTGGTTAAGGTTTCCAGAACTATATTGCACAGGAGTAGTGACAGGGGAAATTCTTGTCTTGTTCCTGATTTTAGTGTAAAAGATGTCAGTTTTGACCATTTAATATGATGTTGGCTGTTAGTTTTCCATAGATGGCTTTTATCAGGTTAATATAAAGACTATTACAGTTTTCCATAGGGTTTTTATCATAAGTGAGTGTTAGATTTTGGTGAATATTTTTTCCACGTCTATTGAGGTTTTTGTCCTTGACTCTGATAAAATAGTGTATTACATTTATTGATTTACATATGTTGGACCTTCCTTGTGTACCTGGGATGATTCCCACTTGGTCAGTGTTTATGGTTTTTCCATGAACTTCTGTATTCTGTTTGCCAGTATCTTGAGGATTTATGCTTTTACATTCATTAGGGAGATTTGCCTGAAGTTCTCTTTTTCAGTTTAGTATTTCTCTGCTTTCAGAATGGAGATAATGCTTGCTTTTAGGAATGATTTTGGAAGTCTTGTTTTCCTTTCTATTTCATTAAAGAGTGTGAGAAGTAGTGGCATTAACTTTTTCCTATATTTCCTGTGTGGAATTCATCAGTGAAACCACAATGACCTGAGTTTTTCATGTTGGTAAGTTTTTAATTATGTCTCATTTATTGATATTATGTTGTTTAGAATTTTTGTATCTTCTTGGTTCAATTTTGGTCACTTATATGTATCCAGGAATAGATCATTTCTTGTGTTTTCCATATGACTGGTATACTGGTTCTCAAAGTAAGTATTAATGTTCCTCTGGATTTCTGCTGGATCTGTTGTAATTTTAGCATTTTCATGGATTTGAGTCTTTTCTTTCTCTTTTTTTAATAAGGTTAGCTAAAGGTTTGTCTATTTATTTATTTATATATTATTTATTTATTGAGACAGGGTCTCACTTTGTAGTTCAGGCTGGCCCTGAGATCACCATGTAGCCCAGGCAAGCCTCAAGCTCACAGCAATCCTCCTGCTTCTACCTCTCAATTACAAGCGTGAGCCGCCATGACTGGCATTGTGTTCTGTGGTTACCAGTGATTGAAATAGGGACCTTGTACTTGCCAGGCAGATGCTGATGCCAGAATCACTGAGCTAAATCCCTGGTCATGTCCATTTTATTTATTCTTTTGAAGAATCTGCTTTTTGATTAGTTGATTGTTTTTTGTATTGCTCTCTCAGTCTCCATTGCATTGATTTCCTCTCTGTTCATTATAATTTCTTCCTTGTATGAGCTTTGGGTTTGTCTTGCTCATCTTTTTCTAGGAACTTAAGGTTCTGCATTAAGTTGTTTAGTTCAACTCACTCTGTTGTTCTAATATGGGTATTTACTGCTATGAATTTCTCTCTTGAGACTGTTTCCATTGTGTACCATAAATTTCATTTTACTGTTTTGGAATTATTATTTAATTGTACAAACTGTCCAATATCTTGTTTAATTTTCTCTGTGATTCATTAGTTGTATTATGGGATGTTATTTAATTTCTGTGTGTTTGTGAAGTTCTTGTGCTTTCTTTTGTTATTGATCTCCAATTCCATTGTGCTGTGGTCTAATGATACACGGGGGATAACTTTAATCCCTTTGCACTTATTTTTGAACATGTTCTATGAGCTAGCATGTTATCTCTTTTGGATAATGACCCTTGTGAAGTTGAGAAAAATCTGTATTCTGATTTTGTGGGGTGGCATATTATGTACACATTTATTAAGTCCATTGGCTCAAAAGTTTGGTTGTTTTATTTCATTGTTGTCTTTTGCCTAGTTGTTCCATTTGAGACAGTTGAGTATTGAGGTCACTTACTATTTGACTTTTCATGTTCCTTAATATTTGTTTTATATAAGTAGGTACACTTGTATTTGGTGCATATTTATTTATGATTGTCATGTCTTCCATTTAGATTGCCCCTTTTACAAGGATGTAGTTTCTTTTTTTCTTTCTCAATTTTGGCTTGAAATCCACTTCATCTGCAAACACGATAGCTTTTTTCCATGTTCCTGTTATATGGAGTACTGTTTTCCACCCTTTCACTTTCAGTCTATGAATTTCTTTTGCATTGTGTGTTTCTTGCACACAGCATATTGTTGGATCTTACTTCTTGATCCGTTCTGCCAGTCTTCATCTTTTGGTTTGTGAATCGAGACCATTAACATTAATGGTTATAAGTGATATGTAATGACTTGTCTATGTCATGATACCTTCTTGATTTTTTTATATTTCCCTCTTCCTATTTAATTCTTGCCTTGGCTGATGGCTTTATTCTGTTGTGCTTTATGGAGCTCTGACTTCCATTTTCTTCTTTCAGGATACTGTTTAGAATATTTTTTGAGTGCTGTTTTGTTATTCATAAAATCCCTCTGGTGTTCTTTGTTGTGAAAGTGTCTTATTTCTCCATTGATTTTGAAAGATAGCTTTGCACAATACATTGATCTGGGTTAGAAGTTGTTTTCTTTTAGGTCTTGAAAGGCTTTGCTCCAGGCTCTTCATGACTTGAAGATTTGAGTTGAGAAGTCTGCCATTCTTCTGATGAGCTTTTCTTTGTATATGATTTGTTTCTCTTCTCTAATTGCTTTTAATATTTTGTTCTTCTGTTGGGTTTTTGAAATCTTGCCTATATGACATGTAGATTTTTTTTTAATCTTAGCTAGTTGGAGTCCTATATGATTCACTTTTCTGTATGTCAAATTCTTTCACCCTGCTTGGGAAGTTTTCTGCTATTACCTCTGTAAACAGATTTTTAAAATATTTTATTTGCACCATCTGCTGCTTTTTTCATTGACTCTGAACACCATTGTGTTCTTTGCATCATCTAGCAGCTGCTGGATTGATTTCTCATATTTTCTGGTCCCCTGGACTTATCCTAGCTGATCTGGGGTCTGGGTTTGCATTTTCCTTCCATGTCTTATCAGTTTCTATTTTTTAAATTTTTTTTCTAAGTGGTTGCTTATGGAAGGCAAATATAGTAGAAGCAAGGCTGGAGGGTGAAGAATGATCACTCAAACTTTGAGAAACTAGAGAAGAGGGCAGGAGAGAAAGAAGGAAGGGGAAACCAAAGAATATTCAAAGATAAGAGACAATGTTCACACACTTGAAAATATTATAAAGTTAAGAGAGTAGTTATGAAAAGAAAGAACATGAATAGAACAAAAGAAAAAGTTAAAAATCTAAACAATCAAAAAAAAACCCTCAACCAGACAGAAAAAGGACAATGAATCAAACAAAGAAAAATAATAAAATATTTCCAGTGTCTGCAGTTCTGTGGCAGTAGGCAAGTCAGAACCAAAATATATGCTACATAACCCTACCAGATCTGCAGTAGAATTAGAGTGGGATACAGGGCTGATCTTGGCCTCCAGATGTTGGGGGGGCAGTCTTCAGCCAACAACTTTCTGGATGTCTTTCAGGCAGCCACCAACATCTCCTTACCATGACTGTCTCTATACTGTTCTCTCATGAGGTAGCCATGGCACCCTCAGAAGGAGCCAGTCAGAGGCTGCTCCCAGTTTGGGGTACAGGTGGGCCCTCCTGGACTTTGTACTGCCACCTATACACTTGTACAGAGCATCACTGACTCCTCTCATGTGCTGGTCAGAGGTGGGAGGGGGCACTTGTTCTGCCACTGGTTAAGGCCCCTTGCGTGCTTGTGCTGCTGGTCACAGGGCATGGAGAAGCTTCCAGTACTTTGTAGCTTGTGCTCAGAGTGGCTTTTTCCAGCTGTCTGAGGGGGCTCTGGGTGGTCTCAGACTCAGCCTCTTAGCAGAATTTCCTTAAGTCTGCTGTCCTCCTGCCAGCAGTTACTGTGACTGGATGGCCCTGACCTTTACATGGAAGCAGCTCCAGGGCTGTTCTGCTGCCAGGGTTTGAGCCCAGAGCTTTCTGAAATAAAATGTGAATCTCACCTTTCCACTGCCGATCTGCCTGAGTGTGTGCTGGGTGCTATTCCACCTCACACACCAATTTCTGAGTCTGGGTGATCCACTCTGGAAACTCTCATGTTCTCCCTGCTGCCTCCAACTGCATACGACTCCCCCAGTCTAGGTCAGGTCTCTGTCGTGCAGTGAGTAGCAAACCTGGTTTTGCTGTCTCCTCATCGAGGTGGCTGCCACACCATGTACTCTCTGCTTTGCCCTAGGAAGCTATTTCTTCTGTAGCAACAAACCATATTTTGTTCTTCGCTGTTGGTTCCTTTTGATTCTTCTTCAGATTGTTGTTTTCCAGACTCTCAGCACTTTTTCCTGGGAAGTCAAATTGCTAGCTTTTACCACTCTGTCGTTCTTCCTCTCCTTCACTAGTGATCGTTGTATGTTGATCTTGTATCCTGCTACTTTGGTAAAGTTCATAATTAATTCTAATAGAGTTTTTTTTGACATATTGCATCTTAATCATTTTAACTTACTCTGGCCCCTCTTGCCTTCCCTAGGAGTCAGTGCTGACTGGGAGGTCAGACGGGAACTGATAAAAGACAGCTCTGCAGAGTCTGCCTGCTCAGTCCACAAGGCAGGTTTAGGGAATAAACTGCAGTCTGTTGCTGAGAACAGGATAGTGAGGGCAAAACTGAGAAAGAACAAGTGAAAAGGGAAAGACTCACCTAAGAGGAATAATGCTGGGCAAGTTAAGCAAGATCAGACTTCTTGTGCAGCATAATAACAGAATGATTTTTGTCACCAAAGACATGGGGTGGAGATGAACGGGAACTGGTTTGATCATACAGGGGTACACATCAAAACTGCTGGGCACAGCTGGGTGAAGCTGGTGCTGAATTACCTGAGCCGTTGATATCCTATTCTTTTTTCCTTTTTTCCCACCCAGTGAAAACCTCAGGTGTAAGTGCAGGTGAGGATTATGGGGTCCATAGCAATTGGAAGGACTGGCCAAGAGTAAGGCAGGCTGATTCTCTGAACAAAAACTCTCTCTTTGATAAACCTCCTTGCTTATTCCAGAGCTCAGCAAAATTTTTGGTGTGGTTTCAACCTTATACAACTTATCTTCAAATGCACAAAATAAAAAGATTTCCAACAATCACAACCACAAATTAAATTTTCACAAATTCTTTAAGTCTTCAGATATATCTTGAAATAACCCAGATGTTTTTCTCATCTTCTGAGTTTCTTTTTCTCTAATGTATTTCCTCTTTCTTCCCAGAAAGTTCTTGAAGCTCTTGGAGTTTAAATGTGCTGACTTTAAGCTCCCTGCCAGGACATTAGTACTAATGCCCAGACTCAAGAGGTTGCTTGTTAAGATATCAGTGCTTGATCTTAAATCACATTTACTGGGCTCAAGGATCCTTTATAATTTTGTTTCAAATAATGGATGCTGAGAAGGAGAAATTGCAGGGAGCCTCAATTCTGACATTTTAGCATTGCTTTTGAATTTAGTAAAAATGACACACAAAAGACAATTTTTTATTTCAACACACTAAAGTTGATAGAAACTAGTTGAAATGAGTATTATTCCTTATTAGAGATTTATATAGCATTTTCTGGGAATTTTTTGCTTTGCAATCTTCTCATTTACAAAAGTGTAGGGATAAAATAATATTTCCTTATTGGGATGACTTAAATCTCTAGGTACTAGAAGGCAAGCTATTATATTGTGCTTTAATTATAATCAAGGTACACATTTTAGCATCATCCTTTCATAAGGCAGTAAGAAAATATCCTAGGAAACATACCATATGAAGTTAGAAGCTCCAGAGGAAGTAAAAAAACTTTCCAAATTAAATTCTAATTTTATCATAATAAAAATTACTCTGCACACATACTTTATATTAGTAGGTGTGGAAGGCAGAATAATACTGCTGAAAAGAGAGTCACACCCAAGTCTCTGCAAAGAGGAACAAAAGTTGTTGCTAAGCAGATTTTAAAAAGAGAAAATTATCATAGCTTATCCCATTGGGCCCAATGTAACCACATCAGTGTGGGTAGAGAGCAGAAATTCAAGAACCTGAAACTCTAGTAAAACCTTCTCAATTCTTCTGACTTCTAGAACTGTGAGATAAGTTTGTGTTATTTTAACCAGAAATTTTATGCTAATTACATACAGCAGCAATAAGAAACTAATATTTTATCCAGGAGACAGAGAGAAAGAGTGAGAATTGCTGTGTTCTGGGACTTACTATCCACACTTATCCTTGCACTGTTGAGGCTGAGGTGAGTAGATAAGTCTTCCTGAGGCCACATTGGCCAGGATTTCCTCTTTTTTTAAATTTTTTTTAAATTCAATTCTTTATTGGTACAATTTATATACATCTCACAATCAGACATAACATTGGGGAATTTGTTCCAATATATGACACAGTCAATTCTCATTTTTACCCATATCCCCACCCACCCACACCTCCCCACCCCCTTGATCTGTTTATTTTTGACAGTGGCATACTGAGATCCTTCATTAGAACAGTATTAGTGTTTATTTGATTTTTCATAACAGTTAATATTTGTTTATATAGTTGGGTGCACTCACATTTGGTGCACATATGTGTATGACTGTTAATACTTCCTTTTAGATTGTTCCCTTTATAAGGAGGTAGAGACCTTCTTTGTCTCTCTTCGTTAGCCTTGGCTTGAAGTCCATTTTGTCTGCAAGCAGTATTGTACCCCTGCTTTGTTCTGGTTTCTCATCACATAGAGTATTGTTTTCCATCCTTTGACTTTCAGTCTATGTATTTATTTTTTAATTAAATTTGTTTGTTTCATGCAGCATATTGTTGGATCTTAATTCTTTTTTTAAATTGAATTCTTTATTGGTACAATTTATATACATCTCAAAATCACATATAACATTGGGAAATTTGTACCAGTATATGCGCAAGTTAATTCTCATTTTTACCCATATCCCTACCCACTCCCCCCCTCCTCCCCCCTTTATACATGTTCTTTTATTTTCTTTCTGTATCATATTTATTCCTTCCCCTCATCACATTCCCACACCAAGTTTCCTATAGAAATATTCCACTCTATAAAAGCTGTCCTACTTTCTAGAACTCATTTGCATCTACAGGTGTTCATGCCAAAGAGAAGATCTGGGAATTGTCTATCTGTGATCTATTGATTTCACTTATTAGTATATCTTC
>PVIC010026449.1:0-24516 GCA_004025085.1 Thryonomys swinderianus | reverse complement strand
AAAAAAAAAAAAAAAAAATTACAGTTTCTAAAAAAATTTTATTGTGATACAGGTACATTTTATTTACATCATGATCACACTCAACATGGAGAATTTGTACCAATATATGACATGGCTTCTCATTTTTTCCCATTCCCCAACCCACTCTACAATCCCCCACCCTCTGTATACATGAGTTTGTTCCCCCCCTTTTTACCATCACAATTTTTTCTTTCCTCTTGTTATTTACCCCATATCATCATACAACTACAGTTTTTATACTGTGCCTGATCATCTTGCCAGAGTCATTCTACATTTGAGTTATTCTGTCAGTCATGCAGGTAATCTTTCTGTCTCCACTGTTTACTAATAATACTAAATATAAAGGATACATCCCAGTTTTGACAACTCCTTTTGAAAAACAAAGGTTAGCCCTCATCCTACAGAAATATACCCTCCATCACTGCAACTGGTATACTCTGCCTGGTTTTTGCAGTGTGGGAAGTATTTCTACTCTCCATAGTTGCCCTCTAGATAGTTAATTTTATCAGTTACAAATCATTCCCCTTCATGGAAACATTTAAGCGCTGGACACCTAGAAATTATTCTTTTTTTTTTGCTTTTTGGAGACAGGGTCTTGCTTTGTAGTTCAGGCTGGCCCTGAGCTCACTATGGTGCCCAGGCAAGCCGCCGCGAACTCAGCAATCCTCCTGTCTCTGCCTCCCGAGTGCTGGGATTACAGGCGTGAGCCACCATGCCCATATGTGGTAACCGGGGATTGAACTCAGGTCCTTACGCTTGCGAGGCAGGCGCCGGAACCACTGATCTAACCCTCCGGCCCAAGAAATTATTCTTTTACCATTACAGAAAAAGCTACAATGCAAGTACAGGTATTTGGATATTTTCTAATGCTGACAATTTATTTCATAGCAAAAGGTCTTCACTGAGTCATGAAGTTAGATATGATGGAAAGCTTTTATGACCCTGGCTCCACATAGCTTTGTCAGTTTCCTTAGTGATCAGATCCCTGCAAACTGCGTCTTTCAACCCACCAGTAGAGGGCAGCATTCCCCAGACTAACAGGGCTTCAGGACGCAGACATCAAACCTGGCAATGGGAAGGATGATTAGAGGACAAGAACAAAATCCACAAAGCATACTAAGGTCAGGTCTCAAGATTTGTAACCCAGGGCAGAGCCTAGCTCTTGCCAGACAATATAACTATTAATATCTTATACTCTGTGTCTTTAAGGCCTTTAGAACCACAATGGAAACTTATGTCCCTTTAGCTAGGAATATACCCTGCTGTACCAGCAACGGAAATAACAAGAGCCCTAATCCTGAAGACACTTGAAGAGAACACCTTAGGTGGCTGTCCTCACTTTGGCAGTTTCTACTGTAGAAAAGAATGTAAAGGGCAAGCTCAACCACCACAGATATCCAAGGTGTGGTTCTTTTCTCAGGTACATTTTATAAACACAGGTTGGGGCAAGACAGGACTACTGCAGGAAACAATCAGGTGAAAGTAACTGTAAATCTACAGCAATTAGATTACAGGTCTTAAAAAATGGAAACAGGGGGCCGGAGATTTAGCACAGTGGTTCCAGCACCTGCCTCGCAAGAGCAAGGCCCTGAGTTCGATCCGGTAACCACATACAATGCTGGGCATGGTGACTCACGCCCACCAGCCATCAATACCACATACCACAGTGCCAGGCATGGTGGATCACACCTGTAATCCTAGCACTCGGGAGACAGAGACAGGAGGATTGCTGAGTTTGAGGCTTGCCTGGGCTACATAGTGAGCTCTGGGCCAGCCTGAACTACAAAGCGAGACCCTGTCTCAAAAAAAAAAAAAAAAAAAAGTGGAAACAGGGTCAGAGATGTAGCTCAGTAGCACTGCACCTGCCTAGCAAGTGCAAGGTCTTAAGTTTGGATGTACCTTAAGGACATACTCATAAGTGAAATAAATAAGTTACAGATGTGTAAATACCATATCTTTTCTCTAGTATGAGAAACTGAAGAAATTTATAAATGAGTTCTAGAGTGTATGACAGAAACAGAAAATATTCAAATGGTAAACGGGAATGGGGGTATATAATGTGGGGGGAAATGCGATGGTTAAAAAAAGGAAACAAAAGTTATGTACATATGGGGTAGGGGGTTGTAGGGTGGGCAGGGGAATAGGAAAAAATGCCATAACTAGTAATTGTTGAAGCCCCACAAGACATTCAGAATGTAATTAAACTACAGAATTGTTTAAAAAAAAAAAAAGGAGGGGGGCTAGTGAACTTAGCAACAGGCTGAGAATACTCTCAAAAGGTCCAGAAATATGTTTCCTTTGCCAGTGTACCAAAGAGGTCTGTCTCTGTAGGGGAAGCAGTGTTCTCTTTGTTCCTTATATAAGCCCATCCTCTGCAGAGCAGTCTGTGAGCAGAAGGATTGTCAAAATGAAGTGGGTTGAAGAGGAGAGATGCGATGGCAAGGTGTCATTCTTGACTCCTGCTGAGTTCTGAGTGGTCAGAGGGGTGAAGAAGGGAGAGATGGAGGGAGGAGGGGCAGTTCAGACAAGCAAGAATCAGGAAGGAAAGGTAATTCCTTTCAGAGAACTAAGAAATACCTTGTAGGTCCGATTATTTGAAATTATATTCTGCCTTAAATTCTCCTCCCATCCCCTGAGTATTAAGTAAGGAAAGTCTGATTTAAACACTGTAGCCCTATCTCAGCTGCACGATGTCTTGAGGGGAAAACTTTATCTGTTTAGATGAGAGAGCTAAAGAACAGATGTACACCTTCCCATTGATGTTTATTGGGTAGGAACTTAAAGCCTCTCCCCTCCCCTCCATATTTTATCTTCTATCCTTACTGGGCCATTACTTCATGCCTGGCACCAGTATTAAATGCTTTGTGTGTTATTATCTCTCCACAATCTTATTGAGTCTGGTACTCTACGATACCCCCCAACTTTATTTTGAGACAGGGTCTCACTTTGTAGTTAGGCTGGCCCTGAGCTCACTATGTAGCCCAGACAAGCCTCAAACTCACAGCAATTCTCCTGCCTTTGCCTCCTGAGTGCTGGGATTACAGGCACAAGCCACCACTCCCGGCACTGTGGTGTGTGGTACTGACTGTTGATGGGCATAAGTCAGCACGCCCTATACTGTGGTATGTGGTTAGCACGGATCAGATTTGGGACCTTGTGCTTGCAAAGCAAATATATGAACCACTGAGCTAAATCCCCAGTCCTACTATCCCTATTTTAGAGATGAAAGGCTCAGAGAGGTTAAATAGGCTCTCCAACATCAAACAGTGAATACAGGACAGAACTGGAATATGAACCCTAAGACATACACAGTTAATGTCTGGGTATTAAGGCACAAGCTCTTTGCTTTGAAGCATGGCTACTCGGCATCTCCTTTCCTCAGTGGAACTCTTACCTTGCAAACAGGAAAGATCTGATAAAATACTAGTTAGGTTGAGTCTTGCTTGTCTTCACTTGGTCATCTTCATATGAATCCTTTTTTTTTTTCTGTTGTTTTGTGTTTACCCTAGGTTTTTTTTTTTTTTTAACCCTAGGTGTTTTTGTTTTGTTTTGTTTTGTTTGTTTTTTGCTTTTTGAGACAGGGTCTCCCTTTGTAGTTCAGGCTGGCCCTGAGCTCACTATGGTGCCCAGGCAAGCCGCCGCGAACTCAGCAATCCTCCTGTCTCTGCCTCCCGAGTGCTGGGATTACAGGCGTGAGCCACCACGTCCTGCATTGTGGTATGCGGTGTTGATTGCTGGTGGGCATGTCTCCACGCCCAGCATTATATGTGGTTACCGGGGATCCAACTCAGGACCTTGCGCTTGCGAGGCAGGTGCCGGAACCACTGAGCTAACCCTCCGGCCCTATCAAAGCTATTTTTAATGATGTTACTCTAAAATGTTTTCTTTCCAAATGATGATTAAGAAGCTAATAAAAAAAATGGTGCAGGTACCACAACAGTAACGAACTTTACTGTTTTCTGGGTATTTTTCTTTTCTCTCTTTTTAAAGGAGTATGCTGGATGTCTCTATAATTTGGTTCAGATGACTGCAGAACCTGGAAAAGCTATCGCTGCTACTGATGCTTAACATTATATTATTGGTCTTTTTATATAAACTTATACATATACATATATAATCTGAATTTCTGGAAACTTTAACTGTGCTGTTAACTTTGGAAAAAGTTATCCCAGTTTACTATGTAGATTTGATATTGTACAGGAATTAAGGACCATATTGGTCTAGAAACATTATACTTAATTTTTTTTTTCATTTGTACAGGGGTAACACACTGTATTAAATATGTAGGGTCTGGGCCAGAGATTTAGCTAAGCGGTTCCAGCGCCTGCCTCGCAAGCACAAGGTCCCTGGTTCGATCCCAGTAACCACATATAACAATACTGGGCATGGTGACTCATGCCCACCAGCAATCAGTACCACATACCACAGTACCAGGCATGGTAGCCCACTTCTGTCACCCCAGTACTCAGGAGGCAGAGGCAGAAGGATTGCTGGGTTTGAGGCTTGCCTGAGCTATATAGTGAGTGAGCTTAGGGCCAGCTTGAACTACAAAGTGAGACCCTGTCTCAAAAAAGGAAGGGAGGGAGGGAGGGAGGCAGGCACGGACGGACGGAAGGAAGGAAGGAAGGAAGGAAGGAAGGAAGGAAGGAAGGAAGGAAGGAAGGAAGGAAGGAAGGAAGGAAGGAAGGAAGGAAGGAAGGAAGGTAGGTGGGAAGGAAGTCTTTATCTACGTGGGTTTGATTAGAGAAACTAATAAAGTATTGTCTAAATAATGAAAAAAAAGCACAAGCTCTTAACTACCATGCCACACTAATAGCAGCACCTAGCAAAAGACTTCAAGAATATGGCAACACACAGGGAAGAGAGTCAAACTACTCTTCTCTTAAAAGATTTCCTTTTAGGCAAATGAAAGAAATGCTATTTTCTTGAGAGCAGTGGCAGTTTCCTTGTACATGGTGGCAACAATGTGATAACGGTTAAAGGTTAGCTGGCAAGCAAATCATAACACTCTGACCTCAGACAGATGACAGTGTTACCATCTTTGCACCTTCTCCAGGTCAATTTTATAATACAAAGCTAAAGATTGATAAGGCTCCTGTCAGGAGCAAACTTACTGCACAAAAGGAAATATGACTGGGCCAAGCTTTCCTGCTCACAGACACAGCTAGGACATATCCGGACCTGAGAACTTAATTCTCACCTTCACCCCTGGTAACAACTAAGACCCCAGTGGTCCCACATGCTGTGATGCTCCAGGGCAGAACTATACCAGGATCTTCATTACATAATTCCTCAAATACTAATGCTCATGTGTGCCCTGCCCTCTGAGTCTTTTGTTACTCAGATATACATAATAAAAGGTGTGACAAGTTGGAGTTGAAGGGGAATTCTTGCTACCCAGAGCAGCATGGATCAAGCCAAGCTCAGCTTCTTCTCAAAGTCTCATTTCTTCTTTTTTTCTTTTTTCTTCTTTCTCTTTCTTTCCTTCCCTCTTTCTTTCTTCCTATCTATCTATCTATCTATCTATCTATCTATCTATCTATCTATCTATCTATCTATCTAGTTTTTTGAGAGAGGGTCTCACTTTGTAGTTCAGGCTGGCCCTGAGCTCACTATGTAGTCCAGACAAACCTCAAACTCAGCAATCCTCCTGCCTCCCAAGTGCTGGGATTACAGGTGTGACCCACCACACCCAGCATTGTTATACGTAGTACCAGGGAGCGAACTCTGGACTTTGTACTTGTGAGGCAGACACTGGAAGTACTGAGCTAAATCCCTGGCCCTTCTATTTATCAATTAATTCACCTTGTGCTGTCAGGCTCATAGGAGACTAGAACTTAACTGCAGAGGTTCTAGTTATGTCCCCTTCCCTGTTCCCTACAGGTTCCTTTACTGTTTTATTTCTTCTCTGTATAAGTACTATTTAGCCACTCCCATTAGTTTCATTTTAGTTATTGTTTTTTCCCAAATCCCTGTCAACATCATGTGCCTACCCAGCTCAGGAATGTGCGGGGACAGAATGCTGGGATGAGAGTTATCCTAGAACACAGTGACTACCTTCACACGTCCATCCATGAGGTGTTCACCAAAACCTGAAATCAAGAAAATAGGTCCCTTAAAATAATTAGTTTACAGGCTGGAGATTTAGCTCAGTGGTTCCGGCGCCTGCCTAGCAAGCACAAGGTCCTCAGTTTGATCCCAGGTAACCACATACAACAATACCAGGCATGGTGACTCACACCCACCAGCAATCAGCACCACATACCACAATGCCAGGCGTGGTGGCTCATGACTGTAATCCCAGCACTTGGGAGGCAGAGGTAGCAGGATTGCTGAGTTCAAGGTTTGCCTGGTCTAAATAGTGAGCTCAGAGCCAGCCTAAACTACAACGTGAGACCCTGTCTCAAATTAAAATAAAATAAAATAAATAAAATAAAATAATAAAATAAAATAAAATAAAATAAAATATAAAATAAAATAAAATATAAAATAAAATAAAATAAAATAAAGATAATAATAATTAGTTTACAAAAAACCATGAAACTCTGAGATATCAAAGATTATTCTGTCAAACCTGCGATGTGAGCCTCACTACTGGCTGAATCTCTGTAGTTCACTTGGTGCCCTGGGTTTTGCTCTAGATCCGTCACATTGTATTAGTGCCCTTCCTCCTCACTGCCTACAGAAATAACAACCTTGAACATGGCAGCACAATCCATTTGTCCTGCTCTAATTACTTTGTGACATTACTCTTTCTGTTGCTAACTTTCTTCCTTTCCTTTTTTCAACCTCAGGGTATCATTAAAGTCATCTGAAAACAAAATCTTAAATTCTGCCAATATGTACTTGGTTAAATTTCTATCACAAAACGGTTCTGAAAAGGAATGTAATACTTACTACAAGAAGAAAGGCCTCAAGGCAAACTCTTTCCAGATCTCCACCAAGGCCACAGACAGCACGGCCAGGCCAAGGATGAAACGTCCGGCTCTGAAGCTACAGGCCCTGGCCTACCTGAAACTCTGCTGCTCACTTCCGGTGAGACCTCGTGGGGGGTGGGGTGGAGGGGGTGGGTGGGGTGTCCCCATCTACATTTAAGCACCCTACCACCTCACATGCAGTTACATTTGTCCTTCTATAACCTTACAAAAGCTGCTATGAAAGTCAGTTAATATCTTATATGTGAGAAAATACTGGAAAGAGCAAAAGCCACTTAACTGTTACTTAGAGGCACAGCCATAACAATATTGTTAGAATCTCTAGGATTTTTCATTAAATCTAGTGTTTTTCATTAAATATATTGTGGGTTCACTTCATATGTCCGTTTGGCTAGACCAAAAAGTCCCCAGACATTTGGTCAAACATTATTCTGGATATGTCTTAGAAAATGATTTGGGATAAGATTTTCTTTCTTAGACAGTGGTGGTACTGGAAAGTCAAATGCAGAAGCACTTTACCACTGTTCTATATTCCCAGCCCTTCAAATATATATTTAAATACATACATACATACTCAAGGTCTTACTAAATTGTTCTCTAGGTGGGACACAAACTTACAATCCTCCTGCCTTGGCCTCCCTCAATGCTGAGATTATAGGCATGGATCACCATACCTAAGAGTGAGTGAGTTTTATCAGATCTAATGAAGGCCTGAATAGAATGAACAAAGAAACAAAAAATCAGCTTCCTTTGTGCAGGAGAGAACTGTGTGACTGTCTTTGGACTCACACTGCAGCATCAACTCTTCTGGGTGCCTGGGCTGCTTTAAGCCCCAGATGCAAATGCAGCACTGGCTCTCAACCTGCTAACACTTCCTGCAGATTTTGGATTTGTCAACTTCCATAAACATGTGAGCCAATTCCTTGCAATAAACCTCTTACCAATTCACGCATCTATACACCCACCATATTATTTCTCTGAACACCTTGACTAGTAAATCTATCATTTAGTTTCATTTAGAATTCACAGTGATCATCCTAGCACTATTTAAGGACAGATATATCATAGATAAATAAAATCCAGAGGTTTATCTTTCAAAGTTCCTTTTGTTCCAGGAAGACAGATCCTGATGTACAAATTATATATATTCCCAAAGTCACTTCCAGACCATACCTGGAACTTAAAATCCTTTTTCTAATAATAAAATGGAGCTTGAAGACAAAGGATGATTGAGAAACTATCCTTATAGGAGGTGACTAACACGTATTTTCCAGATAAGTATAAGAATTAATGATGTTTTGTTGAGAAAATGCTTTTGGAAGAAAACAATACAAAAGTGAGCATTTCCCAGATACTAGGCAATACACTGGATGTTTTCATATGCTGTTTCACTCAATACTCAACATTTCTGAGACAATGTTTACCATTTCTGCACATGATGAAATTAAAATATATTGTAGTTGGCCCAATTAGAATGTGGGGGTCCTGGGATGAGAACCCTTATCTGACTCTAGTGAATCGTCTCTGAGTATATCAATCTCTACTCTTATTTAAAAGGAAAAGGTGGGATGATCAACTATGATTACCATTTTCCTTTTTGCAGGGTGGCACATAGCATGAAAGGCAGAAAACAAAAACTGATCACAGCAGTCTTTGAAAATACACAGGTTAAGGAGCTTAACAAAATGAGTAGGTCCAGCAAGGCCTGGTGGCTCACACTTGTTATCCTAGCACTTGGGAGGCACAGGAAGGAGGACTGCTGAGTTGGAGGCCTGCCTGGGCTACATAATGAGCTCAGAGTCACCCTGAACTACAAAGTGAAACCCTGTCTCCAAAAAAAAAAAAAAAAAAGAATAGGTCTATTCTAGCAGATGTTTGGATTAATTAAAAAGCAATATATTAGCAAAAGAGAGTAAAGTGGTTTTCTCTTAAGATAGCAACAGAAAATACTGTAGACCCTATGAATAAAAAGTAGATGGGGGAAATGATGGTATATGTGGGGATATTGGCCTTTGTTTTGTTTTGGTGGTGCACGGGATTTAACCCATGATCTATGGATGCTAGGGCAAGCCCTCTCCCATTAAGCTACATCCTGGGTCCTTGGTTATTGGCCCCTACCACCTATTCCCCTTGGAGTACTGGCGTTGAACCCAGGGCCTTCAAACTCAGCTACATTCTCGGCCCTTCTAAGAAATTTTGAGACAGTCTCCCTAAATTGCCCAGGCTGAGCTTAAACTCATAGCCCTTCCAAGAGAGCTAAGATCATGGGTATGTGACACCAGTCCCTGCCTGACCACTACTTTTAAGGTTAAGCCAGCACATCCTCTTTGTACTGACCCCTCAGCTGCAAGCGACAAATCAAACCAAAGCCAGGTGAAAGAAGTCCTGTCTCCGGCAATGCTTGCTTTTCCCCACCTTAGACTGTCTTTCAGGATCTATACTTAATTCACATTCTTTTTTTTTTTCTTCTTGAGACAGGGTCTCACTTTGTAGTTCAGGCTGGCCCTGAGCTCACTATGTAGCCCAGGCAAGCCTCGAACTCAACAGTCCTCCTATCTCTGCCTCCTGAGTGCTGGGATTACAGGCGTGAGCCACCATGCCCAGCTTAATTCATATTCTTGTTGCCACAAATGAATACAGTTCAAAAGGGAAGCTAATTCTGCATTTGCTACTATTATACAAAGCCTACTAACTGAGGCCAGAAACTTACAGTGTGATCAGAAATGAAACCAGAATTGTTATTAGGGCAAAAAAAAGGCAACTTTAACTGCTTAAAAATGGACAAGTAGAGGGCCGGAGGGTTGGCTCAGTGGTTCCGGCACCTGCCTCGCAAGCACAAGGTCCTGAGTTCGATCCGGCAACCACATTTAATGCTGGGCATGGAGACACGCGCACCAACAATCAACACCGCATACTACAATGCCGGATGTGGTGGCTCACGCCTATAATCCCAGCACTCGGGAGGCAGAGGCAGGAGGATTGCTGAGTTCGAGGCGGCTTGCCTGGGCTACATAGTGAGCTCTGGGCCAGCCTGAACTACAAAGCGGGACCCTGTCTCCAAAAAAAAAAAAAAAAAAACTAACAGAACTTTCAAGTAACATTTCTGGACCAAAGTGAGTATTTATGAACACACAGTTACATGTAAATTCTATTTTATAAAACAATAATAAGAATTAAACTTCTTAAAAATTGTATGAGGCTGAGTGCTGTGGCACTGGCCTATAGTCCCAGCTAGAGAAGCTATGACAGGAGGACTGAGATTTCAAGGCCAGCCTTGGTAACATAATGAGACTCTATCTCAAAAGAGATAAACACACACACACACACATACCTGCAGTACTGAGCTGCAGGGGGCCAGAGACTTAGCTCAGTGGTTCCAGGATCTGCCTCACAAGCGCAAGGTCCCAAATTTGATCTCTGGTAATCCAAATCCCACAATGCTGGGCATGGTGACTCATGGCCTTAAACCTAGCAATCAGCACCACAGATCACAATGCTGAAAGTCGGGAGGCAGAGGCAGGAGGATTGCTGTGAATTGGAGGCTTGCCTGGGCTACATAGTGAGCTCAGTGCCAACCTGAACTACAAAGTGAGACCCTGTCTAAAAAAAAAAAAAAAAAAAAAAAAAAGGTGCACCCTGCATTTTGATGAGAAAAAATATTTCCACACTCACCATTTGCATCATCAGTCTCATGGTAGTTCACCAAGTGCAGAACCCGCATATAGATTTCCATACTGCCTTGGAAATGCTTCTCTGTATTTTAAGTGTTACTCATGGACCATAAAAAGTTTAAGAATGATACAACAAAGCCTAAAAAGCTTACATTAGCCTAGTAAAAGGTTAATATTAGCCCAGTAAAATATCCACATTCTAATTACATTATTCTTATAGGAAAAATGCATTCAGTGCTCTTAGGTTTGGGCACTTATTACAAATTCCAGAATGAATTAATGATAAGTATTGAGGTATGATTCTGTGCATGTGTGTGTGTGAGTGTGTATGTGTTTGTGTAAGTACTGACATCTTTCTAAACCTAACCATTCCAATTCCTCCAATAAATTTCTGGAAAACAGTGGAAGATCCGATTATGGTGGCACACACCTATAATCCTAGCACTCCGGAGGCAGAGGCAAGAGGATCACCATGAGGTCAAGGCCAGCCTGACCTACAGAGCAAGACCCTGCTTTTCTTTTTTAAAGGCAGCACACTGTGACTACTATAGGGGAAAAAGATGGATTCTGGTTTCCCTTCTTGCTCTACTATTTCATATTTCTGAAGCTTGGGCAAGTTACTAAACTGCTGCAGTCTCAAATTTTTCTCATATAAAATAAAGATGTCATCCTTACCTTTCCTGCTTAATATGCAGCATAAAGTTAATAAACCTGTATCAAGCAAACTCAATTCCTGCAACATAAATGGTGTTTGATAGATGTTTAATGAATGTCTGTTATGAGTCAGCTTTAAAGCCCTACAAGTAATATATTTATATACTTCCCAATCCCAGACAGGAAACTGAATATTAGTGATGACAGGTAAATTAAAATGCACTTTATTTCTAATGTTTCTATATTTTAGCATTTGCTTCTCTTCAATTTGTTAGATTATGGTCACAACTGCAAGGTAATTTTTAGTGAATTATTTGGATTCAGGGAACTACATCAATGATTAAATAAAAATTATTTTTCTTCTTCATCTCCATATTACTCTCCAAATTGCTATAAAGAAAAAAATTTCTACAAAGCTGTATTTCTGCAATATAGCTTTAAAAGAAGTTAAACCACTTTGTAATCCCATAGATTACATCTAAAAATAGACTGGTAGACCAGCTGTCAGAGGCACACATTATAGGGAGAATGGGGCCAAAATCTTTCCTAACTGCAACTGTGCTGGCATCTGCCCCCCATGAAGATGAAAAATTCAAATTATTCAATTCCCGCAGCTACTGCTTACTTTTTAAGCTAAAATAAGAGTATGGAATCCTGAGACTTTGTAAAACCTTTTGTGAAAGCTTCCTAAATTCCCAACACACTGTTCCTACCAGTTCATGATGAGATGATCATATGTGACTTAGAATCACTGTTTCAACACAGGCCTATTTTTTTTTTCTTTTTTTTTTTTGAGACAGGGTCTCGCTTTTTGTAGTTCGGGCTGGCTCTGAGCTCACTATGGAGCCCAGGCAAGCCTTGAACTCAGCAATCCTCCTGTCTCTGCCTCCCGAGTGCTGGGATTACAGGCGTGTGCCACCATACCCGGCACTGTGGTATATAGCATTGATTGCGGGTGGGCGTGAGTCTCCATGCCCAGCATTGTATGTGGTTTCCGGTGATCGAACTCAGGACCTTGCGCTTGCCAGACAGGCGCCAGAATCACTGAGCTAATCCTCTGGCCTTTTTTTTTTTTTTTTTTTGAGATAGGGTCTCGCTTTGTAGCTCAGGATAGCCCAGAGCTCACTGTATAGCCCAGGCAAGCCTCAAACTCAGCAATCCTCCTGCCTCTGCCTCCCAAGTGCTGGGATTGCAGGGATAAGCCACCACGCCTGGTTACACAATTCTATTTTTAAGTTTTGCTTTTTTCTAAACTCTCCCAGATTTATTTAACCTTCAAAAGTAGAGGGGGCGGTAGGAATAAGATGTGATGTGTTAAGAGGTGTTTAAGTCCAAACTCTACCATCAACATGACAGATAACTTTAGGCGAACTCCTGCTTCTTCTATGGGCCTCAGTTTTTCCACCTGCATAATGGGAAAGTTGTGGAAAGATACCTATGTGAGACTTTCAGTTACAATGCCCTAAGACTATCTAAGCCTAAAGTTTTCCAAACAGCCTGAAGAGAGAAGCACCCTCTGCATGTAGCCCATATTTTGAGCTGCATCTGCAACAATTTCATAAGCAATACCTAACCAGATTTAGCTCACATTTAAAAACGCATTGAAGACACTTCAATCCCTCTTCTGCTGACTTAAGACATTCAGAGGTGGTTACTATGAGTAAGGAAATATTGCTATGAGTAGAGCACCAGGTTATAGCTGTCTAAAAAAAAGGGGACACAAGGAATTATACAGCCTTGTGCTATGTAGGCCATAAATGTATTCATTTACTTACTAAGTACTACAATTATGTAATTGGCACTTCTCTATGAGTTAGGGATAGAATGGTGAGCTAGACAGATACACTCATTTCAAGAATTTCACCATTTCCTGGTGGCTGGCATAGATCTTCCCAAATCAATTTCAAATGCTCCCAAGAGTCAAAAGGACAGAATGTGAAAGATTTGCCTTTACGCTGGTACATTCAATACATGCTGGCTGATCCTAGAGAAGTGCTGGGCTTACTCCAAAGCCACTGCAAAGTTGGCAGTTTCAAAGAAAACCAGTGCAACATTGAATCTGAGCAGGAAAAATGTTAGAAAAGATACTGGGAAACACTATAATTTATCAGCCATTTTTAGCATGTTTCTTTTTTTACCCTTTCTCCTCTAGGAAAAAGTGACACAACAGAAAACATGAAGGAGAAATCAGTGTCAAGAGTTGTCTACTCTGCACTATTACTCATAATCTAATAAAAGACGTAAATTTGGTCACCTAACAATGTCACTATAATAACACTTAATCTAGTGTGGGATGTTTCTTCCCTAAGATTGTAAGTTTAATCTTTTTTAAACACCAGACCCACTGTACATGGGTGAGACAATCTATCCTATGAGGGTGAGGATTTGATCATTAATTCAACAAATATATATGGGGGCCCTATACTCCCCATGCTGGAGATTTAGTGGCAATTAAGACTGGTAATCTTGTAGAAGGAACAAATATATACGAAACATTTCATTGCCTGGCATAGTGGCACATATCTGTATTGCCAGCACTAGAAAGGCTGAGGCAGAAGGATCACTCTAAATTCAAGGCCACCCTGAACTACATAGCAAGACCATGTCAAGAAAAAAAAGGGGGCCATGGGCCAGAGATTTAGCTCAGTGGTTCCAGTACCTGCCTCGCATGTGCAAGTTCCTGAGTTTGATCCTTGGTAACCCCATACAACAATACTGGGCATGGTAGCTCATGCCCACCGGCAATCAATACCACATACTACAATGCTGGGTGTGGTGACTCAAACTTGTAATCCCAGCACTCAGGAAGAAGAGGCAGGAGGATTGCTGAGTTTGAGGCTTGCCTGAGCTACATAGTGAGCTCAGGACCAGCCTGATCTATAAAGCAAGACCCTGTCTCAGAAAAAAAAAAAAAAAAAAACTGATTTCATTTTAAGTATGATAACTGTGTTAACTATAGAAGAAACATGAAAAATAAAAGCCATAACCTTTTTCTTCTGGGACAGAAGAAACAGAAAAATATTCAAGCAAAGAATTATAAGAAAAGAGTTAAAATTCTTGATTTCCATTTAAATACCTACAGCCCACCCTTTTCTGCTCCCCAAGTCTCAAACACATGTCTCTCCCTGGAGCTTCGGGTACCCGTACCTCTTCACATCAATGATTTAATCTTACAATGATGCAATAACCAATTTATAAACCTGTTTTCCCTATGAGACTGCAAGCTCCTACAAAGCATAGCAGGTATCTACTCTATTTTGCTGCATCTGGTGCCTAGCACTGAATTAGATGCTGAGAAGGCCTCACAAAATGGTGATACCATCATTGTGAATGGTATTCCTCAGACTGGACACTAGACAAATTATGTAAGTTTATTGATTAAATTCTCCTACTTGGTTAAAAAAAAAAAAACCACCAAAGACCAAGGAACAAATCACCTACTACCAATCTCAACATGTGCCATTGCTCTTAGTCCTTTTGTTGTGAGGATTTGTACTTGTTTACATAGCTGACATAGTTAGTTGTCTTTTCACTGCACTGTGGTTACTTCCAAAGCAAGACAATTAGCCAAGAATAGCAATCCCTTAAAAGGCACTGACATGAAAATCACAAGGTAGGGAAGGGGGAGGGTGGAGAGAATTAGGACACAGCTGTAGTGTTCTGCGGGCTAGAACATAGACTCAATGTGTCACAGAAAATTAAATCAGAGGCTGAATGTAATTCCTAGTCCCTTGAATAAACATAAGCAGGGCCCTTAGTACTGTTCCTGACCATACCAGAACCATACTAGGTCCTCAATGACATTGAGTTCAAAGCCTCAGGATAATCCTAAATTGGGAGCAAGATCACTGCTCTAGCAGGCCAAATTATACAAAACTCCAACTGCCCCAGACAGAAAAAAGAGGATGCCAACTGCTAAATCCATTTTGATAACCAGAGGAGGATTAAAGATACTGCACACATGGTGATAATCCAAATCTGAGCAATGAGATTAACTTCTATATAGATGACCCCTATCTCAGAGAGTTTTTTTAAAAAAGTGAACCCTTCTAGCATTTAGTTTCACTATAGCTATACATTGAGAAAAATCTACTTTAGAACAGGCCATGTTTTATTTTGAATGTTTTTAAAGATAGCTTTTTGACTTAATACCTTAGAATGAATTAAGGTCACTCTTCAACAGATAATGTGGATTGTATTTCTAGAGTCAGTTACTTCTCATTGAAAATATAATACAAAAAACTTCAATGAAAACATATACAGATGATTAATACAGAAAGGTTGGCCTACAGAAATTACCAAAGCAGATTATAGAAACAGATTTTAAGTGACTTAAATGGCACATACATAGAAAAAAAGTTTAATATTAGTCTTCGATGAATGACGGAACTATATGTGATTTTTTTTTCTTTTTTTGAGACATGGTCTCGCTTTGTAGTTCAGGCTGGCCCTGAGCTCACTATGTAGCCCAGGCAAGCCTCGAACTCAGCAATACTCCTGTCTCTGCTTCCTGAGTGTTGGGATGACAGGCGTGAGCCACCACGCCCAGCATTGTTGTATGTGGTTACCAGGGATCCAACTTAGGACCTTGCACTTGTGAGGCAGGCACCGGAACCACTGAGCTCAATCTCTGGCCCTATATATGATTTTTATAAAGCTTTTACTTTTCCATAATGAAAATCTGTGACTTTTCTGCTTAAAAAGCCAGTGTTGATTTTGAGACGATTTGGTGCTAAACAGGATGTTATCCATGGTATGAGAGGGTCCTAACGGCAACAGACAAGAAGAGTACAGAGACTGAAGAGAAGAAGGAGAGAAAAGGAGACAATAGCACAGAGGACTCCTCTGGTTCCAGATGATTTTTTGGATTATTTTCTCTAGATGTGTGAAATATGCTGCTGGTAACCAATAAGCTCAAGAAAGGAAAATAAAAAAAATTCCATGAGTTGAACAGCTTTTCTCTGCCACATCATTCCTTCATAGCATTTCTATCTTGGAGTCTACTGACCACAGATTGAATCTTCTGAAAACCTGGATTGTCAGGAGTTAGTCAACTGGAAAATCACAGAAATACTGTTTGCATTCCAAGAGTGTATTTGGAAATTCTCTCTTGTGTCGGAAGAAGTAACTCAGAAGCAGCTCTATCCAAACACTAATGTCACCTTGCAGATGAACAAAGAGCCTACATCACAAAGTCTCAAACACATCTGTTAAGTGTTGGAACTGTAAAATTGGATGTGTGAATTACACTAGTAACTCAGTGCCAATGTGTAAGAAAGAATATTAGAAATAAAAGCAATAAGTTGAAAGAAAAACAAAAGCCAATGTTGCCATGCCTGTCATCCCAGCACTTGGGAGGCAGAGGCAGGAGGACTGCTGAGTTCAAGGCTTGCCTGGGCTCATAGTGAGCTCAGGGCCAGCCTGAACTACAAAGCGAGATCCTGTCTTCAAAAAAAAAAAAAAAAGGCCAATGTCCTGGGCTGGGGACTTAACTCAGAGACAGATCATTTGCCCAGCATGCACAAAACCCTGGATTTGATCCCCTAGCACCACACAGGCAACACCAGTTCCACATTCTTCCAATTATCCATTTTCTTTCTTATTTCTTCTTCGCTTATCCATCAAAAGTTTTCTTCATTAACTTGAGATTTTTTTTTGCCTCCTCACTTTAAGACTTTTTCCAGAGCAATTTGAGATTCACAGTAATACTGAGCAAAAAGTACAGAAATTTCTCCTATTTCTTGCCCTCAGAGACAGGCCTCCCCCATTATCAAAATCTTCCATCAGAGGATGCTACAACTAATAAAACTGGTATTGGCATAACATTATCACCAGAGTCCATAGTTCACATTAAGAGTTCACTCTTCGTGTTGTACATTTAATAGGTTTTGCTAAGTGCATAATTACATATAACCACCATTATAATGGATTACTATTACAAGTAGTTTCACTGCCCTAAAAATCCCTTGTATTCTACTTATTTCTTCCTTTCTACTATGCCCTGATCTTTTTACTGTATCCTCAGTTTTGCCTTATCCAGAACATCACATATCCCTGAATAATATACCACAGTTTACTTATCTACTCTCCTACTGAAGAACATCTTGGTTGCATTTGTGTTTTGGCAATAAAGTTGTTATAATCACTCATGTGTGGATTTTTGTTTGGAGATATTTTAATCCATTTAGGTAAACAGGAAAGAGTTTTAACAGTGGTAAGAGTATATTTAGTATTATAAGACAGTGAATTGTCTTCCAAAGTGGCTGCATCATTCTACATGTCCACCAGCAGTGAATCAAAGTTTCTACTGATTTGCCTCCTCACCAGCACTTAGTGTTCTGAATTCTGGCTACTCTAAAAGGTAGATGATGGTGTTTCACTGTTTTAATGTGCATTTCCCTGGTAACATATGATATACAATACCCTTGCCTGTGCTTATTTGGCACCTGCATTATCTTCTTCAGTAAAAGATCTGTTAAGGTCTTTTGCCTTTTAAAAAATTAGGCTGCATATTATTGGTAAGTTTTAAAAGTTTTGTGTATAGTTAAACTAACAGTCATTTATTAGATATATTATCCAAAAATACCTTGCTCTGGCCTTCGGGTTTTTAGTCTTTGGGGTTGGGGGGTGATTTTAATAAAGCCCATCAATTCTTTCTTTCCTGTATCTTCCTGTTGGTGCTATAATCTAAAACCTCATACTACCAAACCAAACAATATCCAGGTTTTCCCCTAGGTTAGGGCATGGAGTTTGTCTTAAGTTACTTTTCTCCTTATTAAGACAAAATACCTACGATACAAAGTTAAAGGAGAAAAGGCTTACTTTGGTTCACAGTTTGCAGAGGTTTTTGTCCACAATCACCTGGCTCCAAGGCGGGGCAATACGGCCGACAGAAAATGCACAGGCAGCGGGCAACAAGCAGTGAACAACAACCTTCTTTCTTTCTCTATTTTATCCAGACTACCCACTCTTAGGGCAGGCAGCATACACATCCTTAATCTAGCATCACACATGAATCGATTACAGTATCACATCTTTGACTCACCATCACATACCCTAGATCCAGCCACTTCTGAAAAGACCTACCTCTGACTGCATGAGGCTTTGGAGATAACATCTAAATACAAGCCATAACAGGAATTTCACGTTTTCTCATTTTACATTTAGGTTTGTAATTCATTTTGAGTTAATTCTAAAAAAGGTATTGGTCTGTTTCTAGATTCACATTTTTACATATGGATATGCCGCTATTTCCAGCACCATCTGGTAAAGCCTATCTTTTCTGCATTATAGTATCTTCTCTGTCAGATGTCAATTGTATTTATTTTTATTGTGAAATAGGTACATTTTGTATACATAACATGATCAACACTCAACATTGACAATCTGTACCAGTATATGAGGTGACTCAATTCTCATTTTTCTTATTCCCCTACCCACTCTACAATCCCCATCCCCTATATATATAAGCTTTGTTTCCCTTTTTTTTTTTTTTTTTTTTGTGACAGGGTCTTGCTTTGTAGTTCAGGCTGGCCCTGAGCTCACTATGGTGCCCAGGCAAGCCGCCGCGAACTCAGCAATCCTCCTGTCTCTACCTCCCGAGTGCTGGGATGACAGGCGTGAGCCACCACGTCCGGCATTGTAGTATGCGGTGTTGATTGTTAGTGGGCATGTCTCCACACCCAGCATTATATGTGGTTACCGGGGATCGAACTCAGGACCTTGCGCTTGCAAGGCAGGCGCTGGAACCACTGAGCTAACCCTCCGGCCCTCCCTTTTATTTTTTACCATCACAATTTTTTTCTTTCCCCTCGTTACTTAACCCATACCCTCATTTCCTTCTGAATATTTTCTATTTTGCACTATCCAGCATACATTCTAGAACTCATTTATATCTTCAGCCTCTCATATCAGAGAAAACATATGGTATTTACAGATCTGTGACCTATTTATTTCACTTATGAGTATGTCCTCTAGGTATCTCCATTTGAGTGTGTATGACTCAAACTTATTCTTTATGACAAATACTCCATTTTATTTTTAAAAATACATCTTCTTTATCCACTCTCCAGTTGATGGAAATTTGGGTTGTTTCCAAGATTTAGGTATCACAAACTGAGATGCTATAAACATGGGTGCATATATGAATCATTTTTGTGTATATCCCTAGCAGGGGAATAGTAGGGTCAAATGGGACCTCTAATCCTAGTTTTTTGAGGAATCTCCACACTGATCTTCATAGTGATTGTACCAGTCTACATTCCCACCACCAATAGAAAAGGGTTTCTTCCTCTTGGCAGCCTTGCCAGCACTTGTTGCTGGCTAGTTTCAAGAGAGCAGCCATTCTTTGTGGAGTGATATGAAATCTCAGTGTTGTCATCTGCATCTCTTGAATGACCAGTGATGTTCAGCATTTCTTCATGTGCTTCTTAGCTGCTTTTCTTCCTCTGAAAAGTATCTGTTCATTTCAAATACCCACTTTTTAATTGGTTCTTTAAGTTTGGGGGGGTGATTTTTAAAAGCCCTTTATATATTCTAGATAGTAGCCCTTTACCTGAGAACACCTGGCAAAAATGTTTTCCCATATTGTTGGATGTCTTTTCGCTCTGCCGGTGGTTTCTTTTGCTGTGCAGAAGCTTCTTAATATGAGATCCCATTTGTTGATTCCTCCTGCTAGTTCTTGTGCTACAGAGGTTTTGTTCATAAAGTCTCACCAAAGCCAATGTCTCCAAGAGTTTTACCTAACCTGTTTTCCAGTAGGTTTGGTGTTTCTGTTTAATATTTAGGCCTCTAATCCACTTTGATTTCAGTTTAGTACATGGTGAAAGAGATAGATCTAGTTTAAGCCTTTGGCAGGTTAAAGCAATATTTTCAAGCACCATTTTTTAAAGGGGCTATCTATCCTCCACTGAGGATAACTGGCTTCTTTGTCAAAGATGAGGTGGCATAATATATCTGGAATTGTTTCTGGATCTTCTAATTTATTCCATTGATCCTCAGGCCTGTTACTTTGCCAGTATCATCCAGGTTTGGGTTTTTTTGTTTGTTTTGAGACAGGGTCTCACTTTGTAGTGCAGTCAGGCCCTGAGCTCACTATGTAACTCAGGCAAACCTGGAACTCAGCAATCCTCCTGCCTCTGCCTCCCGAGTGCTGGGATTACAGGTGTGAGCCACCACACCCAGTATTATATGTGGTTACCGGGGATCAAACCAGGGACCTTGTGCTTGCCAGGCAGGTGCCAGAACCACTGAGCTAAATCTCTGGCCCTACCATCCAGTTTTTATCACAGCGGCTTTGATGATAGTTGGGGACTGTATATGTGCATATGTGGGGGACCATGATACTCCTACCATGTCCACCTGCTTCTGCTATTTCTAGGTCTTTTGTGGTTCCAGATAAATTTTTGGATTATTTTCTCTTGATCTGTGAAATATGTTGTTAGAATTTCAATTAGGATTGCATTGAATCTATATAGGAGTTGTGAGAATATACTGATTTTTATGATATTGCATCTTCTTGCTCAGGGACAAGAGGTATCCTTCCATTTTATGATATCTTCTTCTATCTCCTTTTTCAGAGTGCTGTAGTTTTTCTTTCTTCTTTCCTTTCTGTTTTACTTCTCCTGAGACACGGTCCTACTTTGTAGTTCAGGCTGACCCTGAATTCACTATGCAGCCCAAGCTATCCTCAAACTCACAGCAATTCTCCTGCCTCTGCCTCCCAAGTGCTGGGATTTCATGAGCCACCATGCCCAGCATTGTGGTATGTGGTACTGAGGATCAAACTTGGGACCTGCAGCTTGCCAGGCAGATGCTGGAACCACTGAGCTAAATCCCTGGTACCAGAGTGTTGTAGTTTTCAGAGTAGAGGGCTTTCACTTCCTTTGTTACACTGATTCCTAGATTTTTTTTTTTTGATGCTATTGTGAAGGGGCTTGACTCCTCAATTTCTATGAGTCTGTTGCTTGTGTATAGAAAGGCTACTGATTTTTTTTTTTTTAAACAGGGTCTCACTTTGGAGTTCAGACTGGCCCTGAGCTCACAGTGTAGCCCAGGCAAGCCTCCAGTTCACAGAAATACTCCTGCCTCTGCATCCTGAGTGCTGGGATTATAGGCATGAGCCACCACACCCAGCAATGCAGTGTGTGGTACTGATTGCTGGTGGGCATGAGTCACCATGACCGGCACTGTGGTATGTGGTTACCAAAGATCAAAACTGGGAGTCTATGCTTGCCAGGCAGCCATTGGAACCACTGAGCTAAATACCTAGCCCAAAGGCTATTGATTTTTGAGCACTGAACTTGTGTCAGCTATGCTACTAAATTGGGTGATTAAGTCTAGCAGTCTTTTGGTTGTGCTTTTGGATTTTCAATATAGAGTATCATGTTATCATCAACAGTGACCATTCAACTTCTTCCTATCTTTATTCCTTTTATTTCTTTCTCTTGTCTAATTGCTGTGGCTAATGTTTCTAGCACTATATTGAACAGGAGTAGTGAAAGTGAAAATCCTTGTCTTGTTACTATGAAAGGTTTCAGTTCTTGACCATTTAGGGTGATGCTGGCTATTGCCTTCTTACATATAGCTTTTATTAGGTTGAGATAAAGTCCATCTATCCCAATTTTCTGTAGGTTTTGATCATGAATGTGTGTTGAATTTGGCAAAAATTTTTTCTGCATCTATTGGGATGACCATATGGTTTCTGTTCTTGAGTCTATTTATGTAGTGTATTACATTTATTGATTTACATATGTTGAACCATCCTTTCATTCCTGGGGTGAATCCAATTTGGTCAGGGTGTACAATCTTCTTGATGATTGTCTGTATTCTGTTTGCTAAGATCTTATTGAGGATTTTTGCATCAATGTTAATTAGGGTGATTGGCCTGTAGTTCTCTTTTTTTGTTGGGTCTTTCTCCTTTTGTAATCAATGTAATGGTTGTTTCCAGGAATGAATTTGGAAGCACTGCTTCCCTTTCAATTTCATTAGACTTTGAGAAGTAGAGGTGCTAACTCTTCTTTGAAAGTTTTTTAGAATTCAGCAGTAAAGCTCTCAGGACCAGGGCTTTTCTTTATCAGTGGTTTTTTTAAAATTAAATTTTCAATTTCACAGATTGATATTAGGATGTTTAACATTTTTCTATCTTCTTTGTTCAACTTTGGAAGTTCACATGTGGCTAGGAATCTATCCATTTCTTCTGTGTTCTCCATCTTATTGGAGCACAAATTTTCAAAGTAGGTGTTTATTATCCTCTGGACTTCTGCTGGATCTGTGATGATTTCCCCCTTTTCATTCTTAATAGCATGGATGTGAGCCTTTTCCTTCCTTTGATATGGCTGGTTAGGGATCTGTCAACTTTGTTTTGTGGAGGGTCAAACCTGGAAACTAATTACCTTGCAGAGTAGAACATATACTAGAAGAAAATATGAACAAGTTACTAATGGAAACCTATAGCAGAAATGATAAATCTATGTGGGGATACAATGAAAATTTCACTATCAGAAATGACATCTCACACTAGAGAGTAGACTCTCAAAAAGCAGAGAAAGGTAAATAGTTCAAAGTTTGCTCCAGGCAGGTGCAATGGCAGGTACCAAGACATGGTAGCATAAAAGTATGAGTTGTTCTAAGAATATTACTGATTTTGTGTAGGTAAAATTTAAATGCTTGACAGTAAGTAGCAGGAGAAGTACTTAGGAACATTGAAAATAGATGGAGAAAAGTCTTATATATTGGCATCAGTTGGAATTTTTAATAGAGGAGGGAACAGCACACACTTAATGGTACTACCATCTAGTATATACCTAATTGTACTAAGCAAGGTGTTTTATATACTTTATTGCATTTCATGTTAAAAAAAAGTCTCCCAGCACTCGGGAGGCAGAGACAGGAGGATTGCTGAGTTCGCGGCAGCTTGCCTGGGCACCATAGTGAGCTCAGGGACAGCCTGAACTACAAAGCGAGACCCTGTCTCAAAAAAGCAAAAAAAAAAAAAAAAAAAGTCTGCCAATGGTTATTTTCTCCTCACTATACAGACAAGAAAAAGAGACTACTGAGTTTAGGTAATTCCTCAAGTCAGTTGTGTTTGGCTTTAAAAACTAGTCTCTCTCACAAAAATGATTCCAATTCTAGTCTCCTGATTCAAACACCACAGTCGTAATGTAAACTTCAGAATAAACTAAACATGGCATACATCAAAATGAATGGTATAGGGCCGGAGATTTAAACTCAGTGGTTCTGGCACCTGCCCCGCAAGTGCAAGAACCTGAGTTCGATCCCAGTAACCACATACAATGCTGGGCATGTTGACTCACGCCCACCAGCCATCGATACCACATACTACAGTGCTGGGCGTGGTAGCTCATGCCTGTAATCCCAGCACTCGGGAGGCAGAGACAGGAGGATTGCTGAGTTCCAGGCTTGCCTGGGCTACATAGTAAGCTCAGGGCCAGCCTGAACTACAAAGCGAGACCCTGTCTCAAAAAAAAAAAAAAAAAAGAATGGTATAAAAATGCTCAAAAAGCCCACAGAATGGCTCATCTATTTATTCTTTCTTAGCAATCTCTAAAATACAAGGACACTATGAAATGTAAGATCAATTTTTCCATAGTCCTTGTTCTAAAGTTTTTCTCTCTGATATTACTGTAGCACTTGATATAAATAGATATTTCAAAAGTCCTGAAGACGTGGAAGCCATGAGAGCCAGATTTCTCAAAGCAAAGAACAGAACAGAACAAGACTGTGGCTTGCATAGCACCATGAAAGTTCAACAGTGAGGTAGCAATGTTCTAAAAATGTGTCCATGTTCTGGAGTTCATTGGTTAATAGAACTTGATTGTGCTACTTAACATTTATAAGCCTCAGATTCATTTATTCAAAATGGAGCAATATACACCACTTTTCAGGGCTGCTATAAAAGCTAAAATGAACCAAGTAATAGAAGAAAGAACTCAATGCCTAGGCAGAGCTGGAGAATTTTTTAGAGGTTTCAATGATACAATCAGCCTGCTGGGGCCTGTATGCCAGAGACACACCACCACTGGCCTAGAACACAGTAGGCAACCAACCATACCTTTCCTGTCCAGGAAGATAATTAGCTACCATAGCAATTTTCTAACTTCACAGTGTTTTTTTTAAGCTTCAAGTAATGTCTGTGAAAGTCCTTCATCAAGTGAAATATAATAATGTCTTTATACCTAAGTGTTTTGCATCTTAGGTATAAAGGTTCAAGACAC